>DWQX01004765.1:0-14327 GCA_018245475.1 Pharmacophagus antenor
TATATATATATATATATATATCAGTATATGTCGTGTAGAATATCATAAGTCTTACCGGGTAACAATGTAACGCTATATTTTAAAGTTTTTCGGGTCTATGTTGCGTTTATTGTCTGTCACTGTAGACATCACACAGCGAGGATAGTAACTGAAATCTTCACTTCACGAAGACGACGCTGAGCTAAATCAGACTTCCTCGCGACCACGGCTGATGCAACTCGCGCTGAAAAGTCAAGGAATTTTAGGTATCGTACCTTTTTAATATTTATGCAATATAAAACCGAAAACGCTTAAATTATAATGTAAAAAGATCGCAGAAGTTCAAAATCGTTAAAAAAATGTAACGCTAACTAGGATATATAGACTACGGCATTGCACGATGTCTGAACGATATGTCTTATGAAACCAGCAATTTTATTAACTGCAGTGTCCTTCACACTAAAATAAAACACAATTAAGTTTTTCATACGCCCTTGCGGTATTATTGGGCACAGCTACACGTCATAGGTACTAGACGTCAATTACTTAAGGTTTGATTAAGACGTGTCTTTTTGAATATTTTAGCTGTCTAATATAAAGAAATAACTTTCAGTATATTTTTGGTCGGATTACATTTTATGAAATACACTAACGGAAAAAGGTATATTAGGAGTATCATGAAAGTTTGCTTTCGTAATATAAAACTTTTAATAAACCATGATACGTTTTTTTTTTCAATATAAAGTTATATCTTTATACATACAAGGTAATATTTATTTTATAATTGTATTTGATTCTTTACAGCATCGCAAAATAAACATTAGGCATTTTTAAAAACATAAAATAACAAAAGGAACATCTAATGTTTTTGTTACTGACATGTGTTAAAACTTTACTGTTTTATTTTACACCTGGCAGTAACATGTTATAAAATTATTTGGGTAAAGAAAGTAGGTTAATATTACACAAATTTTATACAAAAACATATAATTTCCATAAAGCTCGGCGTATACGATAGTTCCGTCACTAAACAAACACAAAAAATCCTTGAATTAAATAAAGCTGACATTAACAAAAACGCAAATTTTTATAAATATTTGTATAAATAATGAATGTATGTATATATTTGATAGATAAATACCGATTACTGTAGATAGACCACGATAATATTAAAATATGTATGTATTCACGTACATATTTACTTCTATTTCGTATTATATAGTGAAAAGACGATTAAATTAACGATATATTTTTTCCACAACTTCTACCAACTCATGATAATAATCATAATATTATTTAAGTTTAGATTTAAGCCTAGGTTTGATTCTAGATGAAAGTAAAGACAACATGGAGGTTGTAATTTCTAGTCTGAAAGGAATAAAAATCTCTAATGATTTCTTGCTTAGTTACTTGATACGATGCACTTAATGGTAAGTACACAGTAATTAGCCAGATTCCAGAAAGAACGAAGTAGCATGCGTGCAAGTCAGGAGGCATCGTTGTTTAAATTCAACGCTTTTGTTTGATGTGACTTTGACATACAAGATAGTACGGCGGCTTAAGTTACACCGTTGGGAGAAAATATGTGGCAGCAATTATACTGTATAGCCACAATTAAGATGATCTAATTCTTTTGCGAATTTCGTCATTGCATGAATCTTATATTATTATTTATTATCCTAACTATTGTTATGAGCAAATTATTCTACTTCTTCATTAATAAAAAAGTCCGATATCTTTTTTCAAGGGATAACCATACAAAGAAAAAGTTCACTTTAATTAGTTAACTGTTTTAAATTCTGTACAATTAAATTCTGTAACTTTTCGAAATATCCTTTATATTACCAGTAAATAGTATCAAAATTATTGCAAAACAATATCTTTTTTGGGGATCGTAGTATTTAGCTTATAACGGATAAAGTCGTCAAAAACACTTAATTTATTAAAATTAACTTGAAATAAGTATAATATTAAAGTCAAAAAAGTTAAAAATACGCTCTTGTTTTATCTTTTTATGCTTCGTCTTTAGTATAAAAAGTTTCCCTGTTAGTTTTCTATTCAAATAATAAACAACTAATAAAGATTTTAATATCGATGAAGCGATCACTGAAATCCCAGGCAGCAAAATGTTCAGAAGTGTTGGATAGTCTGATCATGATGAAAATATAAGTTCAATTATCAGTTTACCTTTACGGTGTTGCAATACAGTAAGTGTACACATATTTTTTTAATTTTATGCCAGTCTTATTCATTAGATTAACATAGAAAAAATCCATCCATCATTTTTAATAATCGTGTTATTTCTACATCAGCTGTCCATTAAATTTTAACATTAATAATTCTATATAAATACAACTTACACGTTAAGGAAAAAATTACACATTGAATGAAGTGGCAAACTTGAAAGAATACTTCAGTAAGAAGATTATGGAATCGAACAAAGGCGCTTATATTTTTTTTATCTCTTCATGATGCTTTTCAACTTCATTTTCTCTCTATTATATCTACTATGTATGTACAATAATTTAATATTATAAATTTCAGTTAAGTATATGTTGATTTAAGTATGAAAATTATTTTTTTTTTTCACTTTTTAAAAAACATCAATTTTTAATGTTCTCTATGAGTTTATTAAGGTCTATTATTTAAACAAAAAGAACCACTGAATACACAATAATGAAAAGAATTAACTGTAGTAATTTGTCGTATATACTCATACAGTTTGTTCTTGGTGCGTGCAAATTGTTATTCACTAAATATAAATGACAGTCAATTTACGGTTCTTTTATAATAACCTTGCACATAAATGCAAAGTACTTACGTAAATTCACAACGAGTAAGATGAACTCGTGTAGTCCTGTGGATATACTCGTAAATCAATTTTTCTTTTAATAATCCATCAGCCACTTTAAAACATTCTATCAAAGTTATGAATTTAATTATACATTAGGGATTATTTTTATAAAAAAGCCCGTTCCGTTGTTATGAATCAAGGATGTTCCTTTTTTATCTCCATATACTTCAAATGAATGGTTAGTACACACAAATTATAGGAGTGGTTCCCGAGCTTATATGCTCTACAGCATCTGTTGGTAAGTTATAACAAACATTTTGAAATTAAAGTTTAATTAAATGTACGTCTGTCACGTGTCAAGTTATTTATTCTCTTTCAAAAATACTATTTCTCATGTGAACATGTGTTCTTCATTATTTTAGCCACAAATTAGTATATCACATTTGTAAATTGATTTGACAACTCTCTAGACGAAATGTCATTAAAACAGTATCAAAGCAATCTACATATTCTTACGTAATCCGTTTGGGTTTTGCGAATAGTTGTACTATATAAATGCAAACTATACTTATTCGTCAACGATTTGAAATAGTTATCTATATCACAAAACAGAGCTTACTATGCTAGTACTAGGTTACAGGTTAAGAAATGTATATAGTATGAACCGATCCATGAGTACACAGTGAGTGACTAGCCATTTTTACGAGATATTGTAATGGCAAGTAATTTATAAGCCCGGGTGTGCATTGAACACCTGCCGTTTTCTATAATCGTTCAATCCTATCTACTTGCGTTCAAAAACATCCACAATGAAATTCTCTATGTTGTAATCTGTTATAACAAACATGAAACAGTAACAAAGATATAGCAAAAATTAAACTTTATCAAGCTAATTGTGAAATGGCCCTTAGATGTTTAATGATACATTTGAACTTCATAATGAATTTCCTTGATTACCATCTGCACTTCTTTTGAAGCTTTAGAAATCATTTATTACGTATTGCCGTGGTTTCTTTGTTACCGTTCACAAAATCAGGTTTATTCATTTTCCTCAACCAAAATTTTTTAATAGGATTTCGTATCGCTTGTATAAAGCGCATAATTTCAGAACATTCTTTTTGAATAACCGCCCATGTATATATTTTTTTGCTATTAAATTGCCGATTCTATTTTTTTATATGATAATTGCGAAAAGTATTTTAGTTTAAAAGTTTTTTTTTTATTTAAAAAATTGCAATTAATTAATAAATCATTGTGATATGCAATCATGAATTCATTCTATGTGAATCGGATTACTATAAAATACTTACCTAAAGCTGAAACTTATATTTACGTGATAACTATGAAATTAGGACACCTGTCACATCATTTCTCCCGTGATCAAAGGTTATTTAACTCCCTCGAAACCTTGAGAATTAAATAGTATAAATTTTATTCAAATCAGTGCTCTAAGCTAAGAACTTATTTTCAAGTATCTAAAAAAAACGAACCGTGTGGCCTCGAAAAGTTCATTTAATCTTTAAACTGCATGTTGAAAAATAAAGAAATAGAAAAAATGTGTCAAGTTGAGCAACCCTTGCAACAAAGGTATAATACGCGTAACAAAGCTTTGTACTATTAAGTATAAAAATGTGTTCTCGTAATGATGTACTTAGTTACCACTGCATAGTTACTACTACATGAAGCTTTAGCGATAATAAACTAAAAAACTGTTTTAAAGCTAATAACAATGCTAATAATAACTTTTCCGCAATTTTTTGTCAATCAAACGGCTAATACTTCGCTTAAATTTCAAATGATGTTTAGTGACAATAAAGTACTAGAAGTGAAAGCATGCTCGCCCAGAACACTGATTGACACATGTATCACAGCAACGCTTTAATAGCGGCAGGTCGGCATTGAGAGTGGTAGCTAGTGAGGCGGGCTCGAGAAAACTACAAACATTCGGACTACACTACTGATGTGCTCCCTGAATCGAATCAAGGATTAGGACTTCCGTGTTATAAGGCAAGCGATAATCCACTGCGCCACCGTCCGCCGTCAAAATTCCTTTTTTTTTTGTGTTCACGACTAACCAAATTCCTATTAAAAATGTAGAAACTATGATGTATTGTAGTTTAAGATGTCAGAAAAGGACTATATAATAACAAGGTTTTGTTTTAAATAATAATTCATGTTAGCATATACCAGCACTAAATAGTTGATACGAAATATCCATTCAAATTGCTTTCTGAGCGTTTGTCAGTCACATGATATAAAGAAATATTTACTCCTCATGGGAACTACAAGAATATTTTTGATTGGTTATTTTTCCACTTTTGTGTTATAACTGTAAATCGAGTTATTCCCCTATGACATAACATGTGTACAAAAAATACCTCATACATAAACATAATGATTGCACGACTAAGTCTACAAAATTATTTTCTTTCAAGATTCATGTTCATGATCGTATACTAAAGAAATCTATTTTTGAGTGGATGATTGATTTTTCATGTTCACGACGTTTTTTCTGAAATTGGATTTGATATTTACGAGTATATATGAACATTCTCTGCGTTGGCGTAAATATGTTATTGTTTTACTAAAATTTCCAAATCACCGTTATTATCAAAAGTAAGGAATCGAGTATAATATCTCGCTCAAGGAAGTAATATGAATAAAAAAAATATAGTAACTATCCTCCGTATTAAAATAAATTTTAAAACATTGTTTGAAATAAAACATTATTACCAATAACAATTGATTATTTTGATTTAAAATAACCTACTTAAAGGCTCTAGGTATTTTTACTACATAATTTAAGATAGAATGCCCGTCTTAATTTGGATTAAATTTTCATTAAAAGAGTCGTTGAAGAGCTTTACGTCATTTTAATTTAAATTTGTGAAGTTAAACATAGCGTAATATTTAATAAGCTAAATATTTAATAATACTTATAAAAATATTTATACAGTTATATTATATTACTTATGAAAACTAAATGTTCAAATGTTTTGTGCAACTCATTTCAATAAAAAATAAAATGTGCATCTAGTTTTCCTTAATACCCCTACATAACACATTAATAGTTTAAAAATTGTATTATAATGAAACTTTTTTATAGATTGTACAATTTTACCAGTAATAGATATAGTTTTTAGACACGCTTAACATATAATAGAGATTCGTTGCATTGGATTGATAATTTTTAGTAGCTTAAAGCATAACTAATTTATTTCTTGTTTTACTGTGATTTATCATGCTCACATTTTTTTTATTGCTTAAGATCGGTTTAATACGGTACAGTCAGCGCTTAAACAAATAATCAACGCAAGAAAATATAGCTACAACTTGCTGCCATCTTTAGATAGAACAGAGAAGTAAACTGTCGATACATTCACATTTCATCCAACTTTAATTATAATAGTGCCACAAAGACGTATCTTGTTATGGCATACTTTTTTATATTTTTGTGCAATAACATCTTTTAAATGCAACAAGTAATCGTTACTAACATAGACTACAATAAATAACATCTTTATTGCCCATCATGGTACATCTTATACGCTTCACTATTTTACGAGGTGAAGAAAAACATGGACCTGATATATGTTATATATCCGACATGGATTAAAGAGATAACGAATAAATTGCTTTATTTTTTTTAAGAACATTAAAGCAAACTTTTTTTATTAACATTAGATACTTAATATTCATTTATAATTTTATTATAGAAGTGCCCAGTTCTTATAAATACCAGAGTTATTTCACATTTTCTGAAATCTTAGCGGATTCAATTAAATATTAAACTTCGTAAAATCCATTAGACGATAAAATGGTTTTACGTTTGAATGGTATTAAACTAGCTAGAAGCATCAGTTTTTTTAATTTTTTGTAATAAAAATATAAATTTCTGCTCTCGTAAGACTGTTTAAAATTTGTTTATTTAAATATATGTAATTGACATTTCATACAAACCATTTTATGTGTTTGTTGAAAATTAAGTAAATCAGATATGTGAATACATTCCTTGTGCCTGCCTGACGCATTTCTGATCGTTTAATTGGACGATCAATCAGTCAACCTGCTAGTAAATTCCCACGTATAATGAATCAATGTGAACTGAAAAAGCATTATAAATTGCATTTATAACGTAATTTCTCTGCAAATCCAAATTTTTACAATTTTACCGATGGTAATACAGACTAACACGAAATGAGCAGATATAATACTAAAGAAATATTGTTAATGTATAAAATCTGTCCTTACTCAACTTAAATTAGACTTGTATCATAGACCTAAATAATTATTATCTTATTACATCCATTAATGACAAACAGAAGAATAATATTTAGGAATATTTAGATTACAAATAAAATATAACGCTGTTTTCAAACCTTTTGTTTGTTCATTGAATACAAAGAAGTTTCTATTAAAATATTTTTCTGTCCCGACCTTCTTCTGAGGAAAAGCAACATTTTTTTGATTTCATTATCCCAAACAAACTTGTACGATATTATATTGACCCGTATGAATTCTTTTTCCAAATATTTATGATATTTTTTTTTTTGAAGTGTTGAATGTATATCAATGTAATCATGAATATCAACAAAAACTGATTCTTAATTCATGTTATAATAACGGTATGGTAACGGTACTTATGCAAGAATCAATTTAAAAAATTGTCATTCATTGTTTGCATTTATTACAAATATTTTAGGATTCCTTTGACACAAGAAGGTAATAATAAAATAAATATCAATATCCTGGCAGTACAACGTTTGCTGGGTTCATCTTAATCTTCTATCAAACTTAAAAAATAAAACTACTTTTTTAGGAATTTTTTTTTAAACGTTTATATGTAAATCTACTGCGAAAACCTTCGATTGTAGATACATAAATTACAGAAATTACATAAATCAATACATCATAACAAAGTTTTAAGCGTATATTAAATTTACATAAAATTTTTCATTATATGTTTAAAAACTTTGTTCACGTCACTTGAACATTTGGTCATAAATTATATCTTCTAAATAAAAATCACATTAGCATTAAATACAATTTTAGTAGCATGATAAACATTAATTGTTATTTTTTACTCTTCTTGTATTTATTTAAAAGAATTACTTTTAAAGAATTCCAAGGAAAATGATCACGTGAGTTATTCCCTTACTATTACTGTGCAAACGGTGTTTTTGCTTGGAAAATATAAATAACGTTTACATAATTATATAAATTGATTCTTCAAGATAGGTGAAATAAACTTACCTTATCTATCGTAAATAATATTTATACACGATCATAGTGATAAAACGTATGTATTCATATAAAATTATTACGTTAACCAGCTAGTACGCTACAAAATAACGTGGGTAATGTAATGCTATTGCACAATAATTTATGTAACATCGTACTTATATACAGTAAAATCACTCGCTACCAGGCGCACAAACAATTTAACAAACGACTTTGTGTTATAAATAAAATAAAATTTATTTAAATACCTTAAAAACCTGTTCCTTAGATATAAAAATCATTAGTACTTCTCACTGTAATAAATTTACAAAGTTTATAGACATTACTCATCTCAAGTCAAAATATTTTTGTAAACGATGTTTATTTACTTCCATATTTCATGGAAAAATGTTTTACAGAAACAAAGCCAATTTCAAACAAAGGAATGTTGTGAAAAAGAAACGAATTTTAAAAATCGAAAAGTGATGTATGCGAAATAAAATAAGTATTGAAATAAACTAAAGTTATAATTAAAATGCTCTAAGAAAATCATCTAGATATGCCATCCATAGTCGTATTATATAATAATCATTATTGTCTTAAGCTTGCAAAAATACTCTGAGAAAAACTATTTTCATCTCGTTTGCTCGTTTTATGTCCTTTACTACTCACACACAGGATTATAAATACTTGATTTTGTTTCCATTTTATGTCTAATAACATTGTTTCTGTTATTAACTATTGGTTTAAAGTGCTATGGGTTATTGTGAATCTGTGTATTTCTTCGTGCCATCGTAGAATTGTTTTTCTTTTTCAAGAAGGAAATAGATCTTGTGTGTATCAAGCTCTAATTCAAAGATTTGGTTCAGTCGTATGAACGTCGTAATTCCAAAATCGACTTGGAGCCGAAATCGATTAAACTATGAATCCGATTTAATCTATTGATAGCAGGTGCGTGCCTGCAGACCAAGCTCGAGCACTTATATAGGTACGTAAAAAATATTAATTTTTAGTGAAAAAGCTATTTTTATAGTCACATTGCGCTTCTTAGGGATTAGTATTTACTAATTTTAGTGCACCGTATTGTTTAAATAACGTATGCTGGTATGTGGGTACTGCCACTAATTGATAGGTATATTTATTATTTCATATCAAGTTGAGATAATGGCACAGTCCGATAGTGGGTAACACAGCACATCCGCGCTCGTAGTGTCTTCGCTCTCGCTGTGTTCAATTTGTATTGCATATTGCTCTTGGGGTCCTCTTTAGTCCTCGTGGCTGCCCCCGTAATCAACGGGACATTTTTCACAGGTTTATGCGAGCCACTCGTGCGCGAATACCTAGGTACTATTTCCGTGCGTCCGTCAAGTGGTCCCGCGTGATCGAGCGCTTCCGCGTGAGCGCTATGCGTGTCACGTTCGTGTGGGTGCTCATCATCTAGTTAGCGTAGCTAGGTGTTCGGTGGAATTATGTGAACGTAATAGGCGTATTGCACAGTCGCTCAACGAATTGCAAAGTCACTCAATTGTTTTTGCTTCTCAATTCGATAAGGTTCAAAAAAGTCCGTGTCGGAGAATACGGCATGAAGGATTGCTTTCGCACTCCCGTCTCCCCGACCCTCTCAGCTGCGCCTTGTGTAAAACGGAGGGGCATCCCGTGAACTACTGCGGTTGATCCAAAGCTCCACACGGGAACCGTGTAGCCTCTCAAGGCGCCACCGTCCCTAACTGTCCTCGACGAAGCTTTCTTAGGCTGCCTCTTCCGGGCGCGCCCCCTTATCGGAAAATCGGCATGCGCTAAAGTCCTGTCGACGCTGAAAACATGAACCTAAAGTTCCATAATCTGATAAACCAAGAACAAGTAGAAAGCAATAAGCAGGACATTACCATATACACAGACAGTAGCAAAATAGAAGACGAAGTAGATGCAGCACTGACTATTTGGAAAAACAATACTGAAACCAAGAAATCAAAATTTAATTGACATCGTATTGCACTGTTCATCATGCGGAATTTCTGGCTCTTTATGAAGCAACAAAACTAACACTAGCGCGAAAGGAGAAAAATTTCGGTATATGCAGCGACTCAAAATCGGCACTAGAAGCAATAACAAACAATAGCTCAATGTACCAACTAGCTGTAGGTAGACTCGCGTAACAACGTCAAAGCGGCAGCACTGCAGATATAAGAACATATCCTTGTTTTGGATTAAAGCTCACGCTGGGCTAGAAGGCAACGAAAGGGCAGAGCATCTCGCCAAAGAAGCAGCGCACAGACTTAAAACAAAACCCAAATATGACCTATGCCCATCATTCGTTAAGCGACGAGTCGGATGACATCGTTTGACGAATGGAACCAACAATTTAAAAGAACTAACACGGCAAGAACTACAAAACTTTTCTTCCCGGACGCAGTAGAAGCATAGAAACTCACCAAAATAATTGACATCAACAGGATAATAACGCAGATATTCACAGGGCACGGCGAAATCTCCCATTATTTGCATCGCTTCGAATACAAAGAGAATCCGGCGTGTTATTGTGAACCAGCCAAGGAGAAGACAATAGAGCACCTAATCATAGAATGCTCAATATTCGGAAGAAGATTTGGAATCGAAATGAAAATGGATGCACAAATATCAATAGAAAGCATAAGTGGAATAATGATGGATGAAGACAAAAAAATAATATTTTTAAAATTTTGAGAATGTATAGCCAATATTGTTATAAATAGGAAAAAAAAACAAATAATTAGATATATTAGCTATAATTATACATAACTTGATTGTAAATTAATTTTTGAAACAATAGATTAAGCATTACACATAAGCATAGAATAACATTTCAATATGCTTCTATGCATCTTTAAGACTTGGAAAAGGATGATATAATAACTATATTCTTATAAAAGTTGCGCCTCGTAGACGCCACTCGTTCTGCCACACGAAACATCGTGGCGGTCAAGAGTTGCCTCTCGTCCGCAAAGGGTTAAGATCCCGAATTTATGTCCGGAGGAATTGTGACAGAGTTAATAAACTCCCACCAGGGAGGGTGTACTCCGTGGTGGAAAACTTAAAAAGAAAAAAACCCCTGTCGACGCTACAACCACCTCTGCCCTCAACGGTCCCTTCAGTGCCCGCATTCAGCATCGAGCGAAACCCTGCCCAAGACATAGTTGCCTTATCCAGCTACCAGTATTAACATCAACGAAATCTGTGTACTCGTAGACCAATTCCGTGTCGCCAGAAGTGCGAATGAGCGCTTAATGGCAGCTCTACAGCATTACGCGAACACACACCTCTCTCTTTCGAAAGACAGAGAGATTTGTGTGGGGCTCCTTCCTGTCATAAACAGTGGCAGGATTATACCCACTAAACTCTACTGCGCTCTTCCATCGCCTGAGTGGCCCCAGGTGGCGGACCCGACATGCTCCTTATTCAGAGAAGTGACGAGAATGACCGGAAACGCGGGGTCGTTTCCATCCGTTAGTGGTAACCTGTGCAGGCAGTCTAAGATGCTCCCGCACCTCCAGCCTACAGGCATTGCTGCCTCATCACTCCCCTTTTACGTCTGCAGAGTGTAGGTTGAGAGGCATAGTGCTCCCTCTCTCGCTCTGCCACCTCCATCCGCGACCATACCTCTTTGCTGGAGGCAATGGTTTTTCATGCCGCCTCGCCGCCGAGAATGGCCCGTCTCCGCTCGGCAGCGAGAGATTATAACCGATAAATGCTCAAAAACTCGGCGCTGCTCCTACCAACCCTAACAAACTTCGAAGATGTTTTACGTCGAGTCTTTCCCCGCGCTGCAATGATAGCACGACGGTGACTCCTCTCTCCCAATTCAGTACAGGTAGTCGTCGAAACATCTATGTCTCATCAGCACCTGCACCAAACGTGTGTTCTTGGTTTCCCTTGGACTAGACCTTTATAAGCTTTCCGAAAAACTTAATTTCTCCATCTTAGCCCCTTCGTCACCGAGTAGAGTGCCCAAGGTGCACAATCAGACGACTATAGTTCTCGACATTGCTCTTTTGATATTGAGGTGACACGCTGTCGATCAATTCTATTGAGACAATTCAAGATCTCTATTTTAAATATCGCCCGGTCATCATCAAGCTGGGCCGGTGTGGCTATATAATCCCTCCGATCAGAACCGTAGTCGGCGAAGCCTCGAGGACAAACGACAGACCACTAGGTCCCAGCAATTGATCGAGATACCCGACTCGATCGATTTGCCCGACACAGCAGTACGGGTAGTCGAATCGAACACTCGTTACATTTACTCGGCGGTCGAAGAATGCACACGAATCAAACCCAAACTAGAACCTCAATTCAGCGTGTTTTCTGGTGACATTTGGAGAAGCATCCGAACGACAAATGCCGCTATGTGACAAGACGATAAGTATTATTCCGAGTTGAATCATGCCCAAGTGCGCCGCTTTCAGAAAGCTGTTAATGCGCGCATTAGCGAGTTCCGCTCAAACAAGTAGAATTCTCTGCTTGTAGGTCTCGAGCCCTGAGGAAGTCTGCGTAGGCTTAGTTCGGTGCCTCAAGTCTGTGGGGTACGCCCACACCCCTCCTCTCTACAGAAACGTCAATAGGTCGTTAGTCTTCGAAGATTCTGAGAAGGCATATTGTCTCCACGACAGTCTGGAGACCAAGTGCACTCCGTTATTCACACTCGCCGACCCTGCTCATCTGAGAACAGTGAAGGCCGAATCGGCACTTAGGGCTACCCTCCTCCCGGAAGGCTCCGTACTATAATCCGTAACCGTTGATGAGGTCTCCGAGATTATACAAGATCTCAAGTCTAAATCGGCGTCTCGAATAGAAAGCAGAGGTACCTCCCTGCATAGCTCATCGTCTTGCTAGTGCAAATGTTCAAGGTCAGACTCCCCAGTTACTCCTTCCTGGATGCTTGTAAAAAATCCGAAGTGATAGGAATTCCAAAGCCCAACAAGCCTAGGTACCTCCCTTATAGTTACCGCTCCATCAGCCACCTCTCCTCGGAAACGGTGTATGAATGCCCAGTCTTGGCGCGTCTCCGCAAGTTCATCCTGGAGAATAGCGTCCTCCTCAACAAGCAAATCGGCTTTAGGCAAGATCACTCCTGCGTCCACCAGAGCTCAACAGGTTCGTTTCCATAATTAGATTCTTCCTGTCGAACTGCACCTTTCGATATCG
Source organism: Pharmacophagus antenor (assembly GCA_018245475.1). Taxonomy (NCBI): domain Eukaryota; kingdom Metazoa; phylum Arthropoda; class Insecta; order Lepidoptera; family Papilionidae; genus Pharmacophagus; species Pharmacophagus antenor. The sequence continues at coordinate 13,175 of DWQX01004765.1, forward strand.
CTCGGGCAACACCCACTCCTTATCTTCGTCGTCCCATCAAAGCAGGAGTCTCCTAAGAATTCTTCCTCTCTCCCTTGCTATTCACCCTGTAGACTAGCGACATCTTCAAGGACCCATCGGTCAACGTTGCGCTTTTCACAAATGACGCCGCCATTTTCGTTTCAGGCAACAGCCTTCCCAAGCTGGTAATACCTTACGGCGACCGAGCGCCTTGGCACCTGGTTCAAAACCTGAGGGATCGACATCACCTAAAAGAAAAGCGAAGGCTTCTATCTTTCTGTAATTCGCAGATAGCCTTCTCGCAGCAAAAAAGCTACAATCTACATTTCCTCGGGATCAACCTCTCCCTTCGGCCGCTTCATTCGTTGGAAGAACTCGGTCAAATACCTGAGTGTCACCCTCGTCCTAAGGCTCAACTTCGCCGCATACTCCAGCAGAATCAGGAACAGCGCTGGCTTAATACAAGGCAGACTGTTTCTCGTGCTCTGCAAGATGAGTAAAGAGTCCCTTCGTCATAAAGTATATCAATACAAAGCTTGCATTATGTTTATCATGTCCTATGCGAGTGTAGTGTTTATACACGCGACTAAAAAAGTCAAGTCCCTGCAGGTCCTCCAGAACCGCTTCATCCGGCTCACAACCAGGGCGGAGTGATAACAAAAGAACGCACAATGACCTTTGCCTCCCAACATTAGAGCAATACATCAACTACTACGCGGTCATCCACTTCGATATGGCCATGAACCATACTAATCACCTCATAGTCTGCTCAGTAGACTACGTGCTGAATTCTAGCTCCCGGCTCTCCAAGTGTCGTCCACGAAATGCCTTAGAAAAAATCCCGAAGCAGAAATCAGGCCGGACATATCAAACAGATTAACCGTCTCTACTACGAGCAATAGTCGGAGATGGGGTCTGAGCTCATCTCGGACGATCACATAGCTTGCCTCATCGAGAGTCATAATTCTTCTCCTGCGACACTATTTTGCAACCAATCAGCTAGCTTCACTGGCCTAGTTTACATAAAAAAACTCATGTCCGATAAAGCAGTAAAAGTCGTCAATAAGACTAACAGCGCTGCTGCTGCTGGATTCGGAGAAGTAGATGCTGCTAGTCACAGTGACCATTACAGCTTTATCGAAGCTGGCTCGCG
>DWQX01004766.1:0-14322 GCA_018245475.1 Pharmacophagus antenor
ATATATATTTAAATAAATTGTAATGTATACTGCATATCAAAAACAAATGTTTATAAAATATTGTTCGAAAATTATCACAATGCCATAAAAATTATTGTTTTATTTCAGAGAGCTGATTTTGCTATTACTGACTTGACGATTACATCTGCAAGACAAAAGGTTGTTGATTTTACTAGCCCATTTATGAATTTAGGAATCACTATATTATATAAAAAACCGACAAAACAACCTCCGGATTTGTTTTCTTTCATATCCCCTTTTTCTTTGGAGGTTTGTTGGTGTTCGGTCTGCCTTTGAAATACCGATTTTTCTTTTTTTTTATTTACTTTTAATAATTCTCCCGTTACAGGTTTGGGGTTGGTTAGCTGGAGCTTATGTCGGAGTATCGGTTTTACTTTTTATTCTAGGAAGGTTTGCTCCTGAAGAATGGCAAAACCCATACCCTTGTATTGAAGAACCAGAGACTTTAGATAACCAATTTACTTTAGCTAATGCTTTCTGGTTTACTTTGGGTAGTGTGCTGACACAGGGCTCTGAAATTGCTCCGATGTAGATAAAACATCTCACATCCAATGCTTATATCTTAATGTTAGAACATTTTATTCATAATTATATTAATATTTCAGAGCTGTGTCGACAAGAATGGCGGGTAGTATGTGGTGGTTTTTTACATTAATTATGGTTTCATCTTACACAGCTAATTTAGCTGCCTTTCTAACCGTTGAATCAAAATTTTATGCTATTAAAAGTGTATCTGACTTAGCTGGTAATCCGTATGGGATAACTTATGGCGCAAAAAAAGGAGGAGCAACTTACAGTTTTTTTAAAGTAGGAGATAAATATTTTAAAGTAGAAATTATTTCTAAATAATTAATTAAAGTTCATGTTGCAAATTTACATCGTATTTCAGGAATCAGATAACTTACTTTATCAAAAAATGTGTCAATATATGGATGATCATCCAGAACTAATGACATCAACAAATGACGAGGGTTTACTCAGGTATAATAATAGTTAAGTACATTTTATTTTTAATGTACAATTTTGTTGTTACGCTGCTACAGACAGTTATAAAAAAAAGATATGTACACGTGAAATAAATTATAATATTAACTACCTTTTTATGCGTGGAAGAGTTAAAAAAACGAATTTATAAATAGTGAATGGAACAAAATGAGAATTTTGAATGTGTAAATATTTTTAGAGTAAAGTCTGAAAAAGAAAACTACGCGTTTCTAATGGAATCAACTTCAATTGAATATATGGTCGAAAGAAATTGTGATGTTGCACAAGTAGGAGGTTTATTGGATAACAAAGGTTATGGAATTGCTATGAAAAAAAGTTAGTGAAAATTTAAGCGTATTTGTTTTATGTATATTTACATGTACAATAAATAAATATTATAAATGTTTTTATAGATTCAGGCTACAGGCAACCTATGAGTGAATCAATTTTACAGTTACAAGAAGAGGGAAAACTAACTAGAATGAAAGAAAAATGGTGGAAAGAAAAAAGAGGGGGTGGTGCATGTGCGGTATGAGTTTTTTTTAAGTAGTACATTATATTTATGACAACATTAATAACTGTACATTTGTTTTCGCTATAGGATGATGATGCAAGTAGTGGAGATGCTCAACCGTTAGTGTTAGCTAATGTTGGTGGAGTGTTCATTGTTCTTGTAGCTGGTTCTGCTATGGCGGTTGTTTGTGCTTTCATTGAAATGATTTTTGATGTCTGGATGATATCGCACAAGAATAAGGTATAATTTTACGTTACTACTTTTAAAATACTTATAGTTTAACAAAAGTTCTTAGCCACTTAGATTTTAACTCTTACTGAACTTACTAGTAGTTAAATCCGGCTACTATTTTAAATATACAGATTTATAATTTTTATTCGTATGTTAATTCCTTAAAGAAAACGTAGTTATATTTTTTTTATTGAAGGTTTCATTTAAAGAAGAACTGATTGCCGAATTAAAATTCATTCTAAGCTTCAGTGGGGATACAAAACCAGTTCGACATAGAGAATCAACAGGATCAAAAAGCTCGAAGAAAGAAGAGGAGGAGGAAAAAAGCGGCGACATTGAATTCAACGGAGACGATAATAGAATTGCTCACACTCCAACACTGCGCTCTGAACGGTCTTCACATTCAAATCATAATGTGCATAGTAGACGTCAAAGTAATGCCATACAAATAGCAAGAATGCGCAAGTTTAGTTAATGTAATATTACTAGTTTAGATTGCAAAAGAAATATAAATAGTACGCGCAAAAAGGTTTTTCTTTTATGTTTGAATAACCTATAAATTTCTTCTCTGAATTAGTGTAGTGACATTTTGCTATGGGTCAAGCCTTGATTAACTCGGACGCGATAAATTGGGCGTATTCAATACATCTGTCGAAAATACAACTGATAGAAGATCAGTATATATTACTTTTTTCATATACAACAATAGGCAAGATCTTTGCCTGATCAAAAGATATACTCGCTTTTTAAAATAATGAACATTATTTTACATAGTGTGTTCACCATCTTAATACAAGATGATAAATTCTTTTAAGCCCAATAATTCCACTGCCTATAGTACCTTTCATACAAGAATATCATAGCTTTTGAACTCTATTATTCCAATACAGGCGGTCTCTGGTAAGAGGGTCATGATGAATAGTTCATAAATATTAATAGTCAATAGCCTAATGGTTTTAATATGGTCAATGAGTCTTACTAGAGTCATCTAAGCAACCGCCATTCGATTATGTTTATGAACTATTTCGTTTATAAGATCTATTGTCATAGTTAAAATGTTTAAATAAAACGCCTTTAAAATTAATATCTTTATCTTTAATCAAGTAACGATATTTAGTTTTATAGTTAATAGAAAAACAACATCTTTGTTAAAAAAGATAAGTGTGGTGTTTTCTTAAAGACAAAGCTGTAAGTGCAACTTGTAAGACAGAATTTCCATGCATTCACAAGTACAAATAACTGATAACATATATTTTTTACTATATAATATAAAATAATTTATTGATTAGTATTGACAAAGTATTTATAAACTAACCAACAACAAGGTAGAGGTTCTTAATTCGACACATTTTTTTTTGATCTGTTATAACTAAAAAGTTCTTACTTTTTAGTGAGTGGTCTGATTTTAAAAGAAGTAAAAGAGAAAATATTGATTTTCCTATATTCTGTATGATTTTGGTTTAAATAATTATTTTTTTTAATTACTTTTTATCGTGAGTACTTCAACTAAGTCTTGCAGTCCTGGGCTACTGTTTTACACACAGGCGCGTGTAGTTCTGCGGTATATTGGAAAAAACAGGGTTAAGTTTTGTAACATAAATCGAAATAAAAAAGAAACGAAAATTTAAAATATAGAATAATTATGTATATATACGCCAGTGGTAGTGAACGCATCGGTTGAGTGTTTAGTCGTGGAAATTGTGTTAGGTAACACATGCCTATGCATGATGCAGATGTTGACAGTTCAGTGCGTAGGAGGTCCCTCTTATACAGAGCGGGCGATAGAATTTATGCGGATAGAAATCTTTTATAATTCTTCTAAAGTCCTATGTATTATGGTTTTATTTTTAAATGAAACACTTTGTTTTACAGTAAGCGTAATTAGCTCAAAAAGCGCATTCGCACGTTTCGAGCGTCAGATTGCAATTGAACTTGTCTCGTACCCGTTAGTGTTATATACATCTTCATTTATTTATTACAAAAAACTACCTACGTTTCTTTGTTGTAAGTCACAATCTTGTTATCTACCCAGAAGGCTTTCGAAGATTTTTCGACAGTACCTACTTACTGCCGTCAGCATGATACGAAGTTTTTACTTTATTAGAGACAAATTAAAAAATATATAAAAAATTATGTTCTCGAGTTTGGCGAGTGTTATATATTAAAAAAGAGTTACAGGTAATATCAAGGAATTTTGCCCTAACTCTTTTTATTAAACTTTGTAACGGTTATCGTATTCCAGTGATATAACTTTTAGTCAAGCAATTTATATAGCTAATGGTCTCTCGGAGAAAGATCGTGGTCACCGAGGTCGGTGTCCATTTCAGTGGACAATGAAATAATGCCTGTATACATCACGTGAAATACAACTTTTAAGATTAATTTGAAATACCAAGTAAAATATAAAAAAAAGTTTTGACTGGTGACATAGGAAGTTTTGACATTTAAACTTTATATGAATATCATTAATTCTTTTTTCTGTACAAAAATCTGTCCACCGGAATAAAATAAAATATTTTATTAAAAAACATTAAAATTAAAATAATTTTTATATTTCCAACATGAAAACGACAAAATGAGACAAAATTATTTAGTTATTATTCGTATATAATTTTGTGTCTTACTATGTATATGATATTTTCTATTTAGAAATTAATAATGATTTAACCATGATAATAAACTAGCCATATCGTTAGCATCTCATCTACACATCTATTTTTTCAGTTTATTAAATATATCAAATATAAAAATATTTAATAAGTTAACATAAAATCTATTTTTTTAAAAAGTTAAATCATTTTAAAAAACAAATCAGGTTATAAATCTTCTTTAATGTGTGTAAAACAGTCAACTCTTCGTCGTCTATAGCAATAGGACTCTAACTGTATTCCCGTCTTTTGGCAAAAGCTATGCTTAAACCACTAGATGAGTGCTTAGAGCTATGGGAGTGCTGCGTTCTATGAGTGTCAGTGGACCTTCCTGATCTGACAGAGCGTAAAGATCTGACCTCGTCCTTTCCTTCAGCTTCTGCCAGTGTCTCAGAGCTACCTTGATCTTTCGTTGGTCTCTTAACAGGTTTTATATCGCCGCTAAACTTAAGAGCAAACTTCAATTCTTCAACTAGTTCAAATTTAAATGTTGTCTGAAAATATCAATAATAGTTTACATGAAATAGTAAATACGATTTCAATAATTTAAATATCGTCGTTCGTGTTCATTTTTATAGGGCAAACGTCAAGACAAGAAGAATACCTGGTGGTAAGGTAAAACTGATTTGAATGTTCGGATGACACAACATTACAATTATTTTTTAAATATGATAATCAAGTCTGATTACTCCAAGTCAAATTTACCCACTACTTACTTGATATAAGGTTTTTGGTAATACAAATATACTTATCGGTAGAAAAACATTAATACTTTGACGCATCACAAATAAGTTAATTAGCCTTACGTGTAACTGCAACTTTATGCGCAAAATTTTTACAAGTGGTACCATTAATATTTAACTATTTGAGAATTTCTCGTCTATGTTATCAAAGTTAAAATAAGCTTTTTATGTTGTTATTGTTATGTGGGTTATAAAAATACAAACTATAGTTCTTTTTAGATATAATATAAGTCAAAACTAGAAGAAAGAGTACAAAAATATTTACACGTACTGTAATACATATTAGTGCAAATACTTACATTGTACTTCACGGTGCGCTTAAAAATACCCCATAGCATGTCAATAATAGATATACATAGTCCAATTAAGCATCCAACTCCTAAAACCACGAAGGCCCCAAGCATATTTTTCAAGCCAAGTTGTTTCTGTTCTTCATCGCGTTTTATCTATAAAACAATCAACCATCAATTCTAGATGTAGAATAGTTGGTGAAAAAAAGAATAAGTCCAACAAGTAGTTCTTAATATTAAAACGTTAATGCATTTTATGTAAATACAATTTTATTTTCGATGGAATTAAATATTTTTATGAAAAGAATGTTTAGCAAGTAAAAAAAATATACAATTTCATAAATAAATTCATTAGCAGTAAAAAGTATTCAGTTTTGTACTGTATATTACCCTCCCGTGCAGAAAATTATAACAGTTACTTGATATTTTCATGTAATGAGTGTTTGAAACTCTATTTTTGTCATTAACATACAGAAGTTGAGCAATCAAATTTAATGTACAGGTGATATCGTGCTGACGAATAGCATAAAATTGGAATGAATCGAGCGAACTGCATATATCTGCGTTTGCTATTGTGATCGGTTTAAGTAAAAAGTTTTCTTAAACTTTCTAATTTGATTGTACCTTGAATGCTCTAAGATAAAGTGAATGTACTTCAAATTAGTTTACATTAAATAGGATTTTTAGGAAGGGGATATAAATAGTTGTTAATTTTATAGAGAATAAAAAAAGTCCTGTCGTAAAGTGAAATTACATCGCAAAGCACAATGTCATATTAAAACGAAATACAGTTTATAATATTATAATTTCATAAAAGGATTATTTTGTACCCCACATTTTCCTCCTCCCCGTTTTTCCTTCCACCAAATATTTTTTAGTTTTTGTATATCACCAGTTTCCTTAAGCTTTAATAAGCCATAATCTATATATTTCTTGTAAGGCGACCCTAAAAATTTTATAAAAAGGTATAATATGTTTTATTAACTAGTGACGCTATTATAAAAAAAATGTTCTACCTTTTTTCATGCCGATACCATAACTCTTCGAATCCAGTAAATCACCTATTTGAAGTAAGTCACAGTGTCTTTCTTTATAATATTCTAATGATGTCGATTCCATGAAAAACGCATATGTTTCATTTTCAGATCTAAAATAAAAATAAATATACTATTTGTCTATCTCTATAAATGAAACATAACAGCAAGAGGTTAAATAAAAACAAAACTCCCTTACTTTGCTACTCCAATGTCATTAGTCAGTACTAGCCAATTATTAGCAACCATTTTTTTGTACATGTTCATAAGTGTAGGGTTTGGTGAATTCTGAAATATGTAATTATTAATATTTAAATGATAGAGGATCGTAATAACTCAAGGGGCACAATTATCATGCACAAGTCAAGCGTACACTATCACAGGTTTTCAGAGATTTTGAAGAGCTTGTTTTTATCTGTACTATTAGTATTAATTGCATAAACTTTTACAGGTATTAAACATACAATTATTGTCTATCCTAACTTTAACTGTATCTTCATTTTCCGCTGCCACCCAAAGGTTGGCCGGAAGAAATCATTAATAGTGATGTGCGCCTTTGTACAATTTTATTTCATATAATAAACAAGTAATTATTTTTTATGTACAATAAAGTATTTACTCATTCATTCATCATTAAAAAAAGAAATATGTAAAAGAAAAGTACAAAGTGGATAAATTGAAAAAAGAATTTTGATCATACTTTGTGGCACTAGTTACAACATTATTAATTAAGAAACTTAAAGAAGTGTAATAATTTTTGTTTTAAACCTGGAAGAAATCTTTCGTTGATCCTTTACTTTTAGCTCCATATGATATTGATTTATGCTTATAAAGTTCCTCTACAGTTTCAAAAGGTAAAACGTTTTTTTCAACTGTGAGAAAAGCTACCAGAGTACCTACATACGAGGCCACGATTACCATCGTAAAGAACCACCAAACACTGGTTATCATACGCGGGGCTAGTGCTCTGAAATTAATTAATATAGTAAGTATTATCATATCTTAATATTTATTTTATTAAGAACAGTTTTTCGTAAGTTCAAGACTAACATAGGGGCAATTTCAGATCCTTGTTGCATTACCGATCCAATTATCAACCACACAGAATTAGCAAAGCTAAACTGATTGCTCAATTCTTCCGGTTGTTCAATACAAGGAACTGGATTCTGCCATTCTTTGTGCGAAATCCGGCCAACAAAAATCATAATCACTCCGAGACCTAGTTGTACTAAAACCATGTAATACCAAACCTGTAATAAAATTGTATTTATGCATAAATTAACAAAACTAAAGTATCATATTTTTTTTCAACGTTATGAATTAATAATATTTACCTCTTTTGAAAATACCGCCATAAAGGAAAACATCTCAGGAGGTTGCTTGCTTGGTGTTTTATATAAAATTCCAATACCGAGAGTCATGAATGGGGTTGAAAAATCTATAGCACTCTGTCGTAATGATGTTATCGTAAAATCACAAATTGCGAAGTCCGCTTTCTTAAAACATTTTAATTGGTAGATCATAAAAATGTAAGTTTCTTATATATTGTTTCATTTATGATTTACTTTTTAACACTAGATTTACGGACTCATTTTCATGGTTCTCTTTACGAGACTGTAGTAATTTTGTGCATTATTGTTTACTTATTTTTCCTGTTTTTTTTTTTAACTATAAAACAATGTACTCAGAGGCAGTATAAAGAAATGAAAATGTCAAAACATATATTAGTATAGGGAACTTCTTATCTAGGGTTGTTCCGTCAACATGACGGGTGCCGTAAATCTAGTGTTAACCAAAAGCAAATTTTAATACTTACATCTTCCATAAGTTGATAAATCATACCATTCCATTTTTGTGTCTTGGGATCCTTGGAACCATATTCCGTTTCAATTTCAAATTCATAACTAAAACCCAAGATTTCAGACAACTTATCAATCAAATCTATCGTAAAACCTTCGTATCGGTCGTTACCTTCCAGCTGATCGGACGACTCTTTGACGTACCCGTACGGAGGAGACTAAAATTTTTTTTTAAATGTTTATGTTGTAGTATTGATTTTATTAAAAAAAAATTGCTAAAATTTGCTTAAAAAATAGTCGCACACAGAAAATATTGCGAATATTAAAAGTTCAATTTACAGCATATTACTATAACCATACATATCCTCAGGGGCATAAAGTTTATCCCGGGGGTAACGATCTTTAGGCATCTATATGTCTTCAGTATGAAAATTTTTGAGTCTTTTGTTAAATTTATTTGTAAATTTAACAAAAGACTTAAAAAACAAAAACATATACATTATCACTAATTACTTCTATACATTATTAACAATTACCTTAATATCTACTACTATGAACTCAAGAAGCTATTAAAGATACTAAATCTACGATATCGCAAATTCAATGTTATCAACAAGTGCCCAATCAATAATAAAACTAACCGTAGAAATTAAAACTTTGAAAGTTCTGTTCTTCATTATTGTTTCCTCGACAATTTCCGTTCCACCTAAAAACGGTCTAGAAATTGTGAGATTATTATTGTTCCAGGTACCAATCTAAAACAAAGTTTACCACATAATATATACCAAGTTTGATTATAATATTCGTTCGTTCTTTCCTTAAATTAAAGGTAAAACTTCAAATTTAGGTCATTTTAAGTATACAAACCGTTTGATTTCCTGCAGGTGTGATTTCAAGTACATCAAATATAACGTTATTTCTATCCCCGTATCCGTCAAATGTCAAAGTACGTGTAAACCCTTCAACCTTATCCTAAAACATTTCGATTCTACTGTATAGTCGATATTTAAAGTAAAATTTCTACATTTATAATTCTACCTACAGTTTTCATAAAATTTAACAAAGAAGATCCATGGGTCCAAGAAGTACCATTTTCGCAACTGAGGCCATCAGGTTTTGTTAAACTGTATTTCATCTTTTCTGTTGCTTTAGCAAAAATAAGGATAGCATCGTGTATTAAAAGGATTTCACTTGTTAATTGGTCCGATTCAAGTGTTAAGCCGGATTCCGTATTAAAATTGTCGGTAAAGTTCCATAGTATTTCGTTTTGCTCTAAATCGGCTATCCTCAGTCCTGTAAAATATTATCTTAGGTGTTAATATACTTATCGATTTTATCCGAGATTAGGATAAAATAATTTAATTAAATTTGTTCTAATATCTTTAACCATAAAGAAACTACGAGTTGAACTTGTAGAGCGTTTAATTAATTATATTCACCAGTCATATTGACTCCTCCGTATCTATATCTTTCTAAATCTAAAGTAAAGAGGTCTGTCGATACAAATATGTATGAATGTTCATCAGCCATTAAACCAACTTCTTGTGCATGTTGTAAAAATAATTCTAATTTATCTTGCGGGCAATCTATGACAAAATTTGTGTATCCTCTTTCTTTAGCACTTATGAGAACGTCCCTGGCAATGATAATAGTTAATTATTATTTATATATTTGTTAGCGAAAAGTGCTATTTCCGCATAAAGTCGTGAAACTATACCTGTAGTCATTCCCACTAAGTTCTCTAATAGTAATGATATATCTATCGTTATGAGTGTTTAATTTCAGTAAGCTGCTTGCGCGGATAAGACTAAAGCCTTTTAAGTAAAATACAGTAAAGTCCTCCCATCCTTTACATGATACCAATTTTTCCATTACCTAAAAATGTTTTAAATTTCAATATTTTAATTTCATTAATATTTTAGACAAACCCGCTACATGTACAGAAAATTAGAGGTAGTATTTAAGTATATGATATTTTCATGGCAAAAATTAATCAACAAGGTATATATATAACTAAAAAATCTAAGAAATTGGTGTGCGTCTATAGATGCTATTTTGTATATACGCGATTTTTAATTTATTTATATACAGTTTGGCATATTTATCTTAATATGGTAAACTTTAGATAATCAAGAATATATGGCATCAATTTGCTATATTCTAAAAGTAGCGTTGGGTTCGTTTTTTTACTCATTTTAATTTTACAATCACAAAATTTTAGGTTATTTTAAATGTGCACAGGACAAAATGTTTTGTAATTCGAAATAGCTTACCGTATTATATGCCGTTGAACTAGGATGTAGATTTAGTATATATGCATTCTTATTCATATCGCCGTATTTAATAGTGACATGTGGCAATTCCAACATATCGCAGAGAGCTTGAATAAACTCCGTTGATTGACCTCCGGTTCCATCTATAATGCCTATTACTCCCTCCTGAATTCAAATAAATGCGATACAAATTAATTTATGTATCGTATAATTTATATTATTGACTTATATTGTATGTAAATGCTTCAAAGCCCTATTCTTATATATTGCTAAAGTCCTTATAAAGGTTACTGTATCATACACAAACAATAAACATATCTATCCTTCTTACGTGACATACTTTATCATGAATTTCGATATGTTTGTGCCAAGTAGTTTAAAAAGATATTAATTGTATATACTTTTTTGGCTTACCTCTGCAAGTTCGCACACATGGCGATTGAGTTCAAGTATTTCACTATTTTTTACTACTTCTCTAATCGAGACATTGAAATTGTATAATTTGGCGCTTACAGTAAGTGCCACTTTCAATTGCTCCGAATCTGCGTAAAATATGCCTCCTGAAATTAATATAATATGTACATTGAGCAAGAACATTACCTATATTATAAAAAAAAAGTAAAATACCAGACATAATTTTAAATAAAACTCTTACTGATTTATCGTAAAGAGAAGAAAACTAATAACTTTGGGATATACTAAGAACGGGCAAGACTGCTAAATTTATATTAAATAAATCTTTATACAGTGGAAGAATTCAAATGTAAAATCGAAAACATTTTTATCGGTTATGGGCTAACACTTGACCTTGATTTGTAATGTTACATTACAATGAGTTCCTGGATGGTAAATCGTGTTCGCCCAGAACAGCTCTTCGGCTATCGCAGGTAGAACTTCCAGACCATAGTAATGCTATTAGAGCGGCAATTTGACATTTAATTGCTAGCTAGGGGGCTCGAAATGCTTACGATTATCCAGACTCCATTACTCATGTGGCGCAGGAATGGAACCTTTGACTTTTCGTGGTTATAGGCAAACGGTAAACCTTTGCGCTGAGGAGGCAATTAGACGCAAGATAGATATCATGATTAAGTTTTTAACCAGGGTGCAATAAAAATAACACATTGTCTAGGTTTGAATTTTAAACAAACAGTATTTTAAAGTTTAGCGCAAATCCATAAATTAATACATGACAGAAAAATCCTTATGAGCACCTTGTAGTCAGTGTGAAATTTGGTACGGTTAAAATTCACATAGAGAGTTGTGCAAAATATTCATAGTGCATACTTTATGAGTGATTTTAATTAAAAAAAAAATTACAAAGCACCATCCGACTATAACTGACAAAATTACTAGTGTATAATTTTAAAACCATAATGCATGTAATACATCAACGCTTATGTTTGTTATTTACTTACAAAGAATACATAATGTCAAACATTTGGTTGCTACCTATTTATACACAAAATTACTAAGAATTTGTACGAAGTGATTAAGTTGAATATCTTGCATAGTTATTAAATTCAGCTATGCTAAAAATTGTAAAAGTAATCGCTATAAACAACAAACTGTTACTGTTATTTTTATCAGGTAAGGTACCTGTTGGAAATACTCCTAAAATCACTGGTAGAGATAAAAAGGAAGTAATTTAATTTGAAAACACGAAACTTCTTACAGCGAATTTAACCAATGTACTAACCAATTGTAAATACTTCCGAAGGCACACACTTTGAACATATTAAAATAATAAACAATATCTTCAACTCCATTTTAATTTATTTCTTAACCACAATGCATTTTCTACAATGTTTTATTTTGAATCACTAGCACGGAACTTATAAAAATTATTATTTTCTTTTGAATTCGTGTTAATACGTAGTAATAAAAATTTAATTTTTGAGGAGTATTCTAAATCGAACGTAATAAACGTTATAACGTTAAGTCCGCCATCGGTAATGTGTTTAGATTGGTGTCTGGAGAGCGGCCGGCGCGACAGGAACATTCAGAAATAATCCCGCACCTATATTTAGTTGCGAGTTTTCCGCAAACGACACACTTCTATCCTAATACTTTGTCTCGCGGCTCACCGTTTCAACGACGCCTGCAGCAAATGTGACGCAATGAAAATAGTGTAACCATTTTATTTAATTAAAACTTAACGTTTCTTTTTTCAATAATTTAATAATTCTCTAAGGAGTTTTTAATTTTATGAAACTTTTAAAGGATATAGATACACATTTATAACAATTTTGATATATCGAATAAATTATAATATTCCCTAATACACGTATCAAAGTGCTTTTTCAAAGAACTTTAAATTAGAACAAAAATCTTTCAGATCTTCATTTGTTTAATATTCAATAGTTAATCGCATATGTTCTTAAAATAGCTTTCACTTATTTTAAATTTTAATTTATTGTTTTAAGACGTGTTAAATTTAGATTAAAAAAAATTGAAATTGAAATTGTTTAACCAAACATATGGTATAAAGAACAATAGTACGTGCAGCGTTCGTTACTTCACTTCGTAAAACTTTATTAGTATGCGTGGCGGCATCGTGGAGCACAGGTTTGTTCAAAGTGCACATGCCAATAAAGTGGCTTTCATACGAAAACAAAAAAATATTAGTTTATGGTAATATTATTTATTTCGTTGCATGAGTACGGTACAAATCCCGATACAGTAAACAAGGCATTCTTACAGATTTTTGGACAAAGTAAAATTTATAAAGCAGGTTACTAACAAATAAAAATATTAAATTAAATTATTATTACAGCTGCAATGAAATAAACTTTCCGCTGGAATTTATAATGGATGCCAATAAAAATCACGACAACTTTTTTAATTTTCTATATTTGTTGTCTTTTTATAACACAATTAATTTACTTAACAAAACATTTACTTAACAAAAACAGATTATTTTATGATGCATACGTGCCTTAAATTCCGTGTATAATCATCCTAAAACAGTGAAATCGACAATAGTCGGGCCGATGAAGCACCATAAAATATTTACTGGCTGAATTGCAAAAGTATGTTTACTCGAATAACGGTAAAGTAGGTTGGGTTTTGGTTTGAATTACAAATACAAAGCGAAGCAGTGTACTTGTGACCTTGATAATTTTGGCGAGCCCTTCGGAAATATTAATAAATATAATCTATTTTTTTATCCGTAATGAGTTAACAATTGACTTAAATTAATACAAGATTTTGAGACACAATGAGACCATAGGTGCTGAACCGTGTTCGCACTGAATACTCTGGCTCTTGTACGTGTGACTGCCGGATCTTAACAATGCTGTTCTGGCCGCTGATTAACGGTTTGTTACATAAAATATCTTATGTCATACATAATTCTAGGTTCTAAGACATAGTTACTTTTAACTATATTAAAACACGTGTATATAATTAATTATATATACATGTTTAAGGTAGACAGACGATCTGGTAAGGGTAATCAGATACTGACAACGATATGGAAATACTAGCCTAGCAGTGGGAGTCTGTCAGCTAATGCTCATGCCAATGATAGCATAACGTTTGATATAAATCCATGTATTGTAAAAACGTCAAACATATCTAAGAAACCTTGCATAAAGAATACAAATTACTGTTAGTTGATGACAAAAACACTCAATTTAAGACCCAATTTATTAAGTAAATAAATTGAACTGTTCACTGGTAGGAAAATAGCTGCTTTCTTTCTTTATTACTTCTTTCCTTGTTAAATATATATATTTAATTTTAATTACATATATGTATGAAATTTTATAATATATATATAT
>DWQX01004767.1:0-14321 GCA_018245475.1 Pharmacophagus antenor
ATTCTCCGCATACCTTCACAGGTTTAAGTGCAAGGAGAGTCTCGCGTGCACTTGCGATCCCGGGGAGGACCAGACCGTGTCCCACCTTATCACTTGCTGTCCCGAGTATGGAAGAGAGCGATGGGAGTGTGAAAGTATATTAGGGAGTAAAATACATGAAAGAAACATCTTGCCTCTAATGGGTGAGGAAAATAGCCGACATATATTTTTAAATTATTGCAAGAAAACAGTATATAGGACAATTAATAGAAATAAAACATAAGCAAGCATGGGAAAAGTAAAATAGGAATCAGAACATAAAATTGTAAAGATGTAATTAGATAAAAATGAAAATAATGGAACGAAATTATAAAGCAATAGTATAAGTAATCATAAGAAAATTGTAAATTAATAAATGGCTGTCCTCTACCTCATTTAAGCGCGATGTATGTAAGAAGGAAATATGATGAGTATGAAAAAGGAAGATATAAAAGCGAGAAAATAAGTATGAGCATGTAAGAAGAAAAGAGTAAAAGCGTGATTAAATATGTAGTGAACCTAGGCCCTGTATAAAAAATAACAGGGGTAAACGAGTTTAAAAAAAAAAGATTTGGATATATCCACCATCGACTCGGCATAGAATTTACCAGGTCTCGATAAAGTAAAAGGCCTTCTCATAGTCCACGATAGCGAAACATAGGGGCCGATTGTATTTCTCAGTTCTCTGAATAATCCGTCGCACTATGTACATATGATTTATGTCCATAGATCTATATATATATATCTATCTATGGCCATATCCTCTCCGAAACCCGGCCTGCTCTGATGGTTGAAATTCGTCGAGTCTTCATGCAATACGATTCGTGATGACCCTTGAAAACAGCTTGTTAACGTGGTTCAGAAGTGAAATATGTCAATCGTTCTTCAAAAGACTCTTGTCTCCTTTTTTGAATAAGAGTACGACAACACTTCTGCTCCACGCCTTGGGAATTCTCCCATCGAAGGGGATGGAATTAAAGAGGCTTTTCAGCACCTTCAGTTCAAGTTTGCCTCTTGCTTTAAGAACTTAATAATTCCCTCCTCCCGGAGGCTTTTCCATTTTTAAGCGGTCCAAGAGCCATATCCATCTTGTTTACGCTGATTTTTGGCAAGACTTCAGTGAAGTGACGCATCAATGTGTCTCTGGGATCTACTTCTTCCGGAAGTGACAGTTTCAGGCGATGCATACAACTGGCTATAGAAGTTTTTAATCTCTGAAAGAACCTCCGATCTCGAAACAATAACTGCTCTACTGGGTGTCGTCAACTTCATGTGGTGGCCTCTTCATAATTATTCACGAACACTTTCGTCCCTCGATTTCGCTCAATAGTAGTTTCAAAAAGGCGCGTATTATAGCATCGGAGACTGTGTCGTACTTGTTTCCAAATGTTCTTATTAAGAGCCTGATGTTCTGACTTTTGATGGGTGTTTTCGGCCGTTACTTCATAAGTCGAAGGGTTTATATCGAAAACTTCTACTCTTGCCTTAGTGATCCGTTTCGTAAAATCATATGCTTCTTCCCTGAGGATTCTTATCACATTCTCGAGGGTTTGGTCTATATCAACGGCATTTGTGGATCCCACAGTAGCAAACCGGTTCTTTATATTGTTCTGGAATGTTGCACATGCCATCATAATTTGGATAGTTGATATTTAGAGAACCTCGGATAGCCTGGGTCGCTTCCGGTATTAAACCTGTTGACCATTGTGACGTCTCCTAATATTTTTTCATTCTTTGAGGAAGTTGACAAGCATTTTTTCCTATGATTTCTGCTACCAAAACTTATACCGATTCACTAAAATTCTGTATTCCCACTTTGACGTTAGTCTCCTATGACAACGTTGTAGTGGGCCTTAGTGGTAGAATGTAAGGCCTTCGATATGCTCATACATATCTTCTACCTCGTCATCCGTGAGTGCCGAGGTCGGTGCATAATCCTGTACGACCTTAAAGACTATACCTTTTGTTTAGTTTAATATGAGATACCCAACCCTGATCTGCACTGGAGACTTTTACAATGTTGTCAGAGATGGCTCTATTTACTAGAAAGCCTACGGCTCCCTGAGATAGCTGGTCTACTTCACGAATGTACAAAAGTTGGCCAGATGATAGTTATTCCACCATTCATCGGGTGGTTGCTAGATCTGTAATGTACAATTTCTTCCCTCTGTCGCCTCTTACAACATCTCGGTAGGATATATGTAGGGGTATTCTAAGCCGGTAATCTCACGGCATAGAATTGTCTGTCACAATAGAATTAGTTGGAGTAGTAAATATATGCAATCATATATTACTCTGTTACATTTATATACAATGATTGTTATTCACAAAGGCGTAACAGTCTTATGAATTCAGTTTGCGTCCAATTCGTTATGCCACCATAAAATTGATTTGCAACTCCGTTAACCGATATATGTCAACCTTGAAAGGTAATAATAAAAATATTTTATGACATAGGAGACATGAGTGACTCGCGACTCTTTAACATTTAAATATTCTGAAATAATAAATTTATAGCTTCAATGTACATTTAAGCTTTGGACTACTTATTGTAGTATGCGTACGGTTTAAAACTGAGAGTTCATCTACTTTTGTTTTATTTGGGATGCCTATCTTTTTTATCGTTTATTGGCCGAAGATAGTGGAACGTGTTTGCCCAGAACACTTCGGGCTCTCAATCCCAAACCAGAATTCAATTTAAATGTAACTTTTTCTAAACAAAGGAAATGGCAAAGTTTTTTTAGGATGGTTTTCACTGCAGTCGTTGTGTAATGTAATAGATTCCTTTATAAAACAGTTATCGGTAGTATAGTTTTGATGATGTTTATTAGTTTTCGAACCCACCTTCCTAGTATTTCGGCTGTTATACATATAAAAACCAGAGTGAGCCCAGAATAGGTGAGCACGTTTTACTATCTACGGCCTCATTGCCAAGTCAAGTGTTAGCCCAAAGTCAAACCTCATTCAGTGTAGATAGGCTATATTATGCAGGACTTTTGAAGATGAACAGTTTATCGACCTATTTAGTTTATCGATCTACAAAAATGGAAACAATATTAAAAATGGGTCTGACTTATAGAATTTACGTTTTATGTTCGCTTATAGTACTTTCCCAGTAACCTAGCAACGTTAATAAAAACAAAACTAACATTTTCAAATGTAATATCAAATTCAACTTATCGTCTCTTTTGTTACAAAACAAGCAGGAAATTTTTAGTTTTTTTTTTTATATTATTAAGATGCCAAACTAGGGCTGTAATTATAATAAAAGCAGTCTGAGGACCTATTTGTCCTATGATATTTAAGTCTAACATTGTATTTAATATTATGTTCAATATTTAATAACAATATCTTAAAAAAGTACTTCTTTTATTTTTAAACACTAACACCGTGTGCCTAAATATACACAGATCATTTAAATCTTTATAAAAAATATTTTAAAATAAGCCTACAGAAAAATAATTTATATAATCCGGCCCCTGGAACACGAAAAGATTTTTTGTGCGATGTTACGATTTTGTACCATGTATATAATTATAATTATGTTAAAAGGGTTCTGACTTATTATAAAGAAAAAAACTTAGTTTTTAGTGATGAAGGGTTTTAGCGAGTTTGCAATTATAAGATATATATGTAGTGTGCGAATATACCTATATACGACAGTGTTAATTTGTAGTAACAACGGTGACATAAATTGATGACTAAGACTTCGTATGAAATAAATGTATCATTGATATTAGACAACAAACATTGCAATTGTTAAAGCACGTATTTGTTATAAAAAAAAACATGGGATCGATACATGAAATTCGTTTGGATACTTTGCTATATAAATTTACAACACTATAACGATTACAATGTTTATGGTTGAAATAGATTAAATTGTCTTTGGTACCAAAAATTGCTTAGAAATTATATATCGAAATACGATTAATATCTTATCTGAAATTGCCTTCATCAAAAACTCATTTGCTTAACTTGTTGGCTTATTAATATTTAACCTTGTCTTATTTTTATCGGTAAGGGGCTGACACTTGGCTTCGATTGCACCTGATGTTAAGTGACAATGAAGTCGTAGATGGTGAAGCGTGTGCGCCCAGAATACGTCTGGCTCTCACATCTATGACTGCCGTAACACAGCAGTGCTGTTATGGTGACAGATTGACACACTGAGGGTGGTAGCTAGCCAGGCGGATTTGAAAAATTCTACCACCATCCAGACTCTTGTGGCTAGAGAATCAAACCAGGGACCACCGCGTTACAAGGCAAACGGAAAACCACTGCGCAATGGAGGCAGTCAAATATTTTTAAAAGATTAAGTTCATAAGTTTCAAGATAAATAACAAATTAGCTAAGGGATTACTGAACAAAATATAAAAACCTAGGTAAGTAAACAGATACAACATAAATATATACAGTATGTATGTTTAAATTTATGTAGTATAGTTAATTTACAGATTTTAATATATTGACTATTACATATTAATTATAAGTACTAAAATTATGAGTAAAATGTCGTATAGAGCATAAAACAATTATATTTTATATGTGCCAGTTTTATTACATGTAACTAATATAGTTAATAACGGCGATTCAATTAACCCTTGGGCATAAATAAAAAGAGAAGATAGATAAAAAAACATGTTGATTTATTTATTTTTTAATTAATTCGCACAACTAAACAGTGAAATAAAAACGAATAGAGTAGTCACTAGAAAAAGTCAAATTTCGTCGCAGTATCTCTAGAACTCGATTTTAACTGAGGACTAAAGCTAGTTGTGTGTATATTGAAATCAGAATTACATGACGCATTGCCGCCTGCCCACATTTTGGGTCGTGATCAATCTTTATGAAATTAAAAAAAAAAATTGCAAAATGGCCGTTTTATAATTTGTGAAAGTGCGAGTTAGGAATGTTTATAATTATAAATTGGTATGCTAACATAAATGTTTCGAGAGTTTTTGATCTCGTCGTTAAAAATTAATGACACAATTTAATCGTAATAATGTTTAATTTCGTTTTTTTTACAGAACTAATTGTTCATTTCTACGAAACAATGTAATTCGTTCGTTATGTAGAACTGTTATTATGTACCTTATTGTTATGAAGTCACAAGAAGGAACATCAATAAGGTTTATATTGCAATTACTTTCATAATATCATGCAATGCAGTTACGATATATTTATATATGAGGGTACATAAATACATCGTAACTGTTTAAGTAGTCAGCTTCTATTTAGATATTTACTTATCCTAGAAAAAAAAAACCGGTAACACAAGAAAACACTGTCATTTTTCTTTTAAGTTCTGAGTTTTCAATTAATGTTAACGGTGGATTTTCAATTTATTTATCAATATGTAATTAAATAAAGATGCAATATTCGTAATTCAATGAGGCTTATCTGTTTACACTTCGAACAAGAACTCCTGTTGATAAGATATAAATACTTATTTAATATAATTACTATTACCGTTAGTCATGTTTACTTATATATCAACCCATTGATATAAATAACTGCAAACAATTTTCTCTCGGAACAATCTCTCTCTCTCGCTGAAATATTTATCGGGAATGCTGTCCCTCTTTAACCTCCAATAAGAAGTATAAGAGATAAATTACAGGTATATGCTTTATCTATACATGTAAAATCCAAAGTACTGATTGACTGACTAAAACCTAAACAGCTAGTCCTAAACATATGAAATTTTGCGGGTGTGTACACTAAGAAAGTGATTTTATGAAGTCCCATCCATCAGGATATTCAGGGCGTTTAAATTTCAATGAAACTTTTTTTCTTTGATTCGATGAACCCAAAAACTGGTATACATACTAGAAGGAAACTGATCTCAATATTAAATAAATAAATGTTACCACACCCAGAGAGGCGGGCGCGTGACTGCTAGTTTTTTATATATTAGTGGGCGAATGATGCTTCGTTCAACGGGAATTTTTAGTTACAACAGAGTTATTATCGCTTCCTTCTTACATTATGGTCAAGACTCTATTCTTATAAAAGAAAACCTCTGCAGTAGAAAAATGTAGTGAAGATAATTGAATATGTTTATGAATGAGAATTGTTTTGCAATAAATTAATAAATTATAGACCCAGAATAATATGATGATAGACAGGATTACTATATCAACACAGCGGTAGCGGACATAAAAGATGTTAATTGACTTCACCTACATATAGAAATCTTATTAGCAGTGACGCCGTTCCGAAGTGGAATACGATAATAGTTGTTAAATATTGCTTGGCGATAATTCAAAACTACGCTAAAACGTACCAAGACGGTCTCTGGTAACGGGGGCTTATCACCAGTAGAAACAGTCTGCTATATTATAAGAAATTTAGCATTATAACTAAATCCCATGCCATAGATAAGTGATACCAATAATAGCATACAGCAGTGGCGTGCCTATATAGCCACCCCAAGCACTTAAATACATATATACATAACAGAACATTAATATATGACATGATTTCTTTTTTATTTGTATGATTTTGGCAAGACTTTATATTAATCATGTTTTATGTGGTACTTTGAGCTTTTCGGATTGTATGGCAGTACCACTATTGTCAAATAGTGTTACATTTGCACTGTGATCTACCAAGTCTTATACGTGAGGATATATTTATGAGGAAACTACACATCTGATAAAACTAAAAATATAAAAACAATGTAGATTTCGTATAGTGTGTACGTGGTCGTTCAACGGATCAAGTCACACGCAGCTATATACTTTGGTATTTTTCAAAGATGTAATTTTTTTGCGTTTAGCGATATTTCGGAGGTGTAAATAACAGATCATAAACTTATTGATTTTGAGGCTATACTTATTTAGGCAGTGAAATGCGTTTTAATAATTCATATTAATTATAAAATGAATTTCGAAAAGAAAAAAAATATAATTAAATAAATAGCATTTTATGACATAATGAGAAATATTTCGGGTTTTTTTAATAAATTACAAAAGTCCGATCGTTGTGAAGAAAATTTAATACTATTATTGAATAATAGATGACCAAATCGTTGTGTATCGAACTCCTTAACGTTTTTTTAATGGTTGTTTTCTTAATATATCGTAATGAAAACAAACACGATTCCCAAAACGATTATAATTACATTATTTTAAGCTTAACCTTCGTCTATGTTGTATGGTAATTTTAAGCTACAACTGAGTCAAAGTTACAACTTTCAAAGCCCACCTAACTATCACGACTTGTGTACCTTGTGCCGAAACTTAGGAAATAAAAGGTATCGTACTAATAAAGATTGTTTAGTTTAATAATAATAAAGGCATTTCTTAATATCCTAGTTAAATTTTAAGAACACAGACGTATGACTATTTGCACAAGTATTAAAACGAAAGTTATGGACATTTAAAACAATGTTTTTAAATCTCGGGAGTTTAAAAACATCTATAACTACACCACCTTCCAGATACTAAAACATTGCCATTTGTCCCAATGATTTTAAAATATTTTGAATTAATTTATTGATGAATAATATTGTAGATAAAGCAGTGAAAATTTTAACGATTCTTCCTATGAAAACATATTGCTAAATATGACTAAGCATAAGCAGGTTCCAACTGTGGAGAAAATTTTTAAGGATTAATTAAAGAGTCGAATATAAACATGCGATTACAATAAGACAACAGATGGCAAGAAAACACAGGAGAATATAAAGTAAATACAGGAAAGTTCTGCTCGACACCTGGCGTTCGAAATGTATACCAAATATACTAACGGATACCCGCCTGTTATGTTTAGGTAGTGGTGCACTTTGCTCTACCACAATACTGGCGCGCGTGGTCTGAACAGGATTTCCATTTAAAATTGCGTAGGCGCTTAACGTGTTAAATGACACTTCAATTTTATATATATGTATACATGTAGTTAAGGAAATCCTTTTAAGTTAATTATGACAAAATGACGACACTAAGTACACGTTTAACCTAAATATTGAAATACTAGTCTTTACTCAACACGACGCTTATATTCCTTTTATGAAACACGAAAGGTCTCGATAGATCCATAATTTAACTAACTACAGCCTCTTTAAAGCCGGAAAAGTTTCCGCAGTACTATTTAGCGAACAAGTAAATTGGTACAATCCTGAAAAAAATTAAATACTCACGGATTTAAAAATTTGCACACTAATATTTAGCAATACTTGTTTTGAATTTGTAGAAATTAACAAGTTAAACTGGGAGTACAATCCCGTAAGAGAAAATGGAAAACTTCAAGATTTAAAAAATTCAGATTTTCAGATAAAGCTAAATGAACCCTGAAACTCCACGGTCAAGCCTAAAACAGTTTTAAAATTAACAACAAACTCTCTTATAACTTAATTTAATTACCTTCGTCAATGCGCTGTACGTGCCTACCCTAATTCCATTTCCCGCAGTGATTATTCGCTTCGAGTGTAATTGTAACCACCTCAAACTACCGGAGTACAAGGACCGTCGGTTGAGAATTAATTGTTTGTCTTTTGTTGCGGTACACTTTTAAATTACGAAAGGGATAAATAATTTTAAATTTTTATACTTTTGGTGTTTTTTTAATTAAATTTTTCCATTGTAAACTCTTGTTATTATACTTTACACATTATTTGGTCATTGAATACGAAATGTAATGAAAGTTTTATTTATATGTACCTCTAAACTTTTAAAAAATACTCGTACAACCAGATAAGGATATTTCTTTATTATTGTTATTGATTTAGATTAGATCTAAATCGATCATTAGAAGAACTACATGCGATATTTGTTCTTATCTAATGTGGCCTTTATCGGAATTAACACTCAACAATTAAAATAGAATTGTCTAAAAGTGTTTAAGAGTAAATTTCCTCAATTAAAATAAAAACACAGAATTTTTTTAATAAAACCGCTTATTTTTTTTGTTATGAGGATATTTTAATTTAGACCGTTAAAAATGGGACAAAAAACTTGATGTAAATCGACGGTTTGTTGCGTATTTAATACAGAGCAACATAAAAAGTTTTTTTCGTTTCAAATATTAACCTTTTTTATTCAAGGACTGTTTCTACAAAGAAGATAAAAGAGACCGATAGCTCTAGCTTTTTTAAAATATATGTACGCTTTCATTACTAATGATATGTTCGTTCACTATTTTTATGTTTACTGATAGTGCAGCTCTCTTATAACATTTATATGTTTAAAAACGTTAAATAACGAGTTCTCGTTATATTGTTACCAAGTATAAACTACAGTATTAGAGTAACAACCGTAAAATTAGTGTTTAAAGTTTAAATTTGATTACAGGATGCCGGCGCTCCGGCTACTCGGGCGCAAATGGCTGGCAGCCTCCGACGATCTCGTATTTCCAAGCATCTTCGAGCTCCTATTTCGATTTGTTTGGTATGTAGTCAGATTGCATGGTACACGTGTAAGCAACCTATACAACTGAACCAGAATATTTTGTGTATAATGTAGAAATGTACAATTTTTGTAAAACGAAAGATATATATATGAATATATTATGAATGGTGCGTGGTCACCAGTTTTAGAAAAACATTGATGCACGTAAATTCATAATTCTCATTAAAATTATTATGGTTTTCGTTTAATTTTTAATTCTCAATATCGTATCGTAAAGCAAGTTTCAATCATACGTTACCATTTAATAGAGCAATTATTGAAATTGTAATTAAATTGCATTCTGATGAAGATAGACATTATATATTATGTGAAAATACAAGGTAATGGCCGCCATGCCTAAGCGAAACAGACATCGCCAACCAATCATTATAGTATATACTCGTATTACTATATACTTACAATGCATGTGACCTGTTAGGTCGATAGGCAATCGGTACTAAATAAATAAAGTTTTTTCTAAATATACATTCACAAGTGCACATTTCAAAGAGAAATATTTGTTTTGAAAGTATATTTACATACACAATTGGACTGTTTTGTACCTAGTGATGAAAGTAAATGTTTCGATGAAACGGAACGTTCGAGTAATCTTTTCTTTATTTTATAATTATCAGCAAAATAATTTTTGTATTTCAAACATTGTTTTCCTTAACGAACAAAAATTTTAGTACCGCTTATTAAATAAATAAACGCTTGAAATTGTTATTACATTTACACCTCTTGATATACTTTTACGTGATAATACCAACAGACTGGTGACGCGATAGTACAAAGGTTACAATATGCAATAGAATCATGCGTGTCGGGAGATTAATATAAAAAAGCGAACTATTGAGTATGGAATTTGTTAGGTTTTAGCTTACCGAACACACGATTGATCTACTCTATGTAGCAAATAAGCATGTTATACAATGCATTCATCTTTCATCATCTTAACTTATTATTACAACAAAATAATATAGTTCCTTTATTATAATTTTACTTCATATACTTTGGAAATTCTGAAGGCACCTCATACTTAGCCGAAATGTACGATTATCTTCAAATCTGTTAATATGTACATTAATTATATACTCTAGGTACTAACTCTTCGTTATTTGAAAAGTTATTAAACCGTGTGACTCATTACAAATAAATACAAAAACATGTGCAACCCTGGGACGGATTAATCAAAATAATTTAAATATTACTCATACTTATGTAATATAATTACCACGGTCAACAATAAGAATATATTTAACTATAAATTATTAAATTAATAACTCATCATTATTTGAAACTGTCAAAAGCCGGATTTAATGTTGCATTCTTTGCCTGAGAATCGACATTAAAAGAAGATCTGTATCTAACTTACTAAGTTTGTACCAAGTATAGAATATAAAAAAATAAAATAAATTCTTGTAAGGGATTCAGAAAAAATATTAATCAAAAACAAATCGTAAACATATTATAACTCACAATAAAATTATGTGACTTCTGTTAACATCCTTTACATAAAATGATAACATTTTAACAATTTACATTTTAACAGATTACATTCATTTGTATGCGATATGATAAGAAATATTTGCACGTAGTGTAAAATATTTTTCTTGTTTAATTAATTTAGTACTACTTCTGCTCTATTTTTTTTCTACAATGGGCCATTTTCGGCACAGTAACAACTGCTCTAACCTTGAGAACTCTGCCGTTATAACACTGTAATGGATTTTAAATTGCATCGTCGTCTCTTTGATTGCCTTTATTACACACTACTCCATGTGAGTAAGTCTCTTAACCTCTTTAGAAGACGTCTCACGGTTCGCTCTTGCGATTTTTATACGGCTATAAATCTATTATTTTGAAATAAAAATTTTAACATTATGTTTTATTAGTAACTTGACCACTTTATTAAACTACATCAAATTTATAATTTGTTTCCATTTCATTTATCAATCTAGGTACTACCGTCAATTTTAAAATTTATTGGACTTAAATTTAAAATAAAAAAAAACTGTCTTGTCAGATACTACGATTTAATTTTAGATTTAAGTCATTCGTATTTTCTTCGCCAGTATAAAGTCCCAGTTAGCAATTTATAATCTAATATCTATTTCAAATAATAAAAAAATAATAACTATTTCAAAAAGCATAAGTTAAAAATTATCTAGTAATTAATTAATTTTTCAGACCCCTTCTTTAATATATTTTCTTTATCTTTTATTCAAAAATTTTGTCCACAGGCTCGTCCTGATCGCTTTAGTGGTAGAAGTCCTGATTCCAATAACATGGCAATGTCAGAGCGAGGGCTGGCAAGGCGGTGCCTTTGTAAGATTGTACCTGTGTGGTACATTGGCGCTGCAAGCTGTATTGATGCTACTGTTGGCAGCCCTAGCGCAGCAGTCCGCCAAAGGCACAATTACAGATGTCGACGCAAGGAAGATGGTTGCGCCATTATTAATATTAAAGTTAGTATTGTTAACTATGCCTTCTATTCTACAAATAGTAATAGTCATTCGTTGAAATACATTTATTCTGCTTTTATCGTTTCAATCCACAGGTCTATGTTATCTTAAAATCCTTAAAATAACTTACACGTAAAGTTTGTTTCCGCTTATAATCTTTTACTTACATTAAGATTCGCAGTACAAAATGTGCATTACCACCGCCGTAACGAGACGCTGTTGGTGAATATAAATGATTAAATAAGTTATTTCACAAAAAGAGTACCGAAGTGTATACCATTTTTGTTCTCTTTTGCCTTCTACTTATATTTATTTATGTTTGTAACGTATAATTTGGTGTAAATTATAATATATTTTAGTATTATTATTGTTACCGTGAGTCTAAACATTGATTTTTGACTGTCTCCGTGGCGCAATGGTATAGCTGCTTGCTTTGTAACGAGGAGGTCTCGAGTTCTATTCACGAGCCACAGTAATAGTGGAGTCTGGATGGAATTAGAGTTTTTAAATCCTACTAGCTAGCTACCACCTTCAATGTCAATCTGCCGCTATAACAGAATTGTTGTATTCCGGCATTCATACATGTGAGAGCCAGATATATTCTGAGAGTATACGCTACACTATCTACGGCTTCATTGTCACTTAATATCAGATGAAATCGAGGCTAAGTTAACACTTATCGACTAAAACTTACCGATAAAAAAAAGGATAATAGTAATACAAGGTTAATTTGAAACACAAATCTGATTTGTAATCGATTTTCGTTTACGATTATGTTAAATATTTCGTTTTACGGCAACATTTATTAAATTAAATTTAGTTTATCATATAAAAGATGGATAATTTAATGCCCATAACGTTCACAAAGGCATGTATTCATATAAAGAAGTCAGGCTGCATCTTATCTTAGCCATTTAAATTGTAGTCAAAATAAGATGGATCTTACTTTTATTAAAAGTACATGCGAATTTTCGAACATACAAACTGTTAATACATCAAATATGTAATAGATGTATTTATAAAAAGAATTTTCACTTCATTTTTTCCACTGTTAACTGTCTCATTAGTATATTAATTATAATATTCTTATTTAATTTGATGATAATATAATAAATATTTTATCGATAGCTATTAACACTATTTGTTTTCTTATGTAATACTTTGTGAAAAAAATACATAAAGCACTAGGATTAAAATATTACAATTATAACTAATAAAAGTTTTTATATTCATTTTTGTAAGATAATACTTTTTTTAACCGTTTTTATCACGAAGCAACAATTATAGTCAAGATAGTTAAATTTAAAGGATCGGAGAGTTATTAGTATAAATAATATAAAATTGTGACGTTAACATTGCCTTTGCAGGGTTTTCTTGGTGCTGCCAGAAGTAGGTTTAAATGTGATGGGAACAATGTGGATGTTCTGCGAAGTAATCCAATGCACCGTAAACGATAAGTTTTCGAGTATTGTAATACAAAGTAAGTTTATTTGTGAAATCTAAGTATTGTACTCTTTACAATTTCAAACAAAATACTTATTATAATTCTAGGTATAGTGCTTTTCAACTGGGTACAATTGGCACTAACTATTTTTGGCCTCTTTATGGTATTTGACCCATTGGGGTCGGTTAATTATGATGATATGCAAGATACGCCCAACCAAGCCCGGCATCACAGAAAAGTAACCGGGCTCTGGTCTAGAAGATTTCGTTGGGCTTTTTGCTGGCTAAAAAGAGATGAACACGGAAAAGAAGCGTTTCAACAAGTAGCAGGTAAACGTTTTTAACTACGAGGCATACATTAACTTTATGATAGTAAGTTTTAATTCACATACAAAATATTATTTTGATATATTGTATTAAAATAACGACTGCAGCACAATGCTTGAAGATTTCCTAAAATGTTACTTTTTTTTGTTTAAAGTAATAGATAACTAAATCCAAATATTTGCTTCTAGCGATAAAAATACTACGCAAAATCGAGTTGCTTCCGAAGCTTAACAATTAGGGAAAGCCATAAATTTAAACAACTTCGACAATTATTTGAAATACAATTAATGCTCTTATTTTTATTCAACTTTACGTTTAAAATACCGACTATACAACTAAACTTAAAAATTACGCAAAAACTGAAAAATATGAATTAGTTACAATAACTGGCAATGTATTTAATAGCCCACAGTTAAGATTGGGTAAACAGTTCTCGTTTCCTTCACTCATTGCTTGCGACACGACAAGGCAGTTTTGCCTTTTAACGTCTCAAACACCTTTTTATATTTACAAATAATTAGGGAAAACTTGTTGAGATGGTAATGGAGTATTGGATACTTCATGAGATTTAGACAGGGCGAATTTTGTTAATTTTAATGTAGAAAATAAATATAAATAGTACAGTCAACCATCTTTTATGCTTTATGCTAATTTATAAAAGAGTAAGTGTGTTACC
>DWQX01004768.1:0-14318 GCA_018245475.1 Pharmacophagus antenor
AATTTAATGAGCGTTTCCGTATATCCATTATGAAGGAGTGCGCACACCGGTGCGATGGAGCCGCGCGCGCGCCGCGTCTCTGCCAACGTCCGGCCGCAATTTGCCGCGCACAATGAGATGCTATCAATAGCGGATGACTTCCGATGTCCGCGCGGCCGCCCGCCCGCGCCGGAGTCACGGCTCGCTTCCTCCGCCGACCGCTCAGGTGAGCGCAGCCCTGCACCTGCCTGCTGTACCATCGGCAATACTACGAGCTACAACTCACTGAAAGCACCATACTTAACTATCCAGATCGCGCAATGGCTAAACGTTTGCCTAATAAAGGAATTTGTCGTTCGATTCTAAGGCTACATAAATGGATAAGTTTGAATGGTGAAAGAGTATTTTCGGACATATCTGGCTGGCGAAAACGTATAATGAATAGCTAATAACTATTGTAAATGTGCTATAACAGTGTTGCCATATTCACGCCGACAACGTTTTAGAACCAGAACATTCTTGGCGAGTTCTCTTAACCACCTTCGTACACATTATAACTTAACGTAATGCGAAAATTTGACCAAATTTTATCGATTTTAGAAAAAGAAAATGTTTTGGAATAAAACCGTACCGAGTCTTACCGAGAGAAGTTGAGTTGTTCCATTAAAGAAATTATTATTATGATTACAACAATAATTACAAATAAAACAAATTACAATGATACGACACAAAGCGGACGCCGTGCACCGAATAATTTAGTCGTTTCATATATGGACTTAAAAAAAATTGGATTCACGTGCGAAAGTCGCGGCCGTTGTTTAATATTGGAAAAAAAAGTTATGTATCGTAATTCCACCTGGCACGGAACAATTCAGATAATTACCGCATCATGAATAAGCAATGCGTTGTCAAACTGTGACCAGTCGCGGCCTGCGATCGCCGCCGAGTCCGCTTTAGTGCATCCGACTATGTACAAAAGACTTTTTGTTAAATTACCCATGTACACCATTACAAACATTGGTGATCATTTAAGTAGTGGCCAGAGTTAAAAAATATATTCCATAGAGAAAATATCTATTGGAATTGTAAGTAAAAACTTATGAGTTCCAAAATCTATTAGGCATGTATTGTATTTAAAAACGTATACATAGTTTTACTTAACGTAATAATATATAGTTAACAAAAAATGGAAAGTAATAAAAATTGATTAAAATATTATTTGAATTCAAAATTTTACTCAAATATTAGATGAATTTTTATTTATTTAATTAATCGTTTAAAGGCCGTAGTAACGTGTCTCTTTGTTTTTATTACAATGTTGCATAATCTTCCCCTCATATTTTATTGAGCCATATATGAGTTGAGACTATTATAAAGTTAAGAATATTATGAAAGTATGTTGTTAACCTCTCCTTGGATGCACTTTGCAACACGAATCAGTCCACTGTTATTTTTTATTCTATCCCAATCCATACTAAGTTTATGTATACGTATTTATTAGCAACAGCTGTGTCAATCTAGCAGTGGAGCCTGAATGGCTCTAGGGGTTTTTCGAACCCGCCTGGTAAGCTGTAACAACGTTGCTGTTTTGGCTGTCAATATTAAAAATCTAGAGCATTCTATGTGTATACGTTCAATGTCTATGGCCTCATTATCATTTAACATTACGTGAAATTGAGAGCAAGTTTAGGCCCGTATTAGACAAAAAAAGCAAGTAACCGCATGGTGTAAAGGGACCTCGTTTCGGGCACTGCAGGCATGTGATGCCGACACGACCTGTTGATTTCCATCCATATCGCACGGCTAGGGGCGCACGCACCCCCGCTCAGGTGTTGTCGATGTTGCCAAGTATTTCCGTAACGGAAATTATTATAGCTGGCAACATGTAACAATTCTTTATGTTGTTCTTTCGATTATATTTATTTGAAATAACGTAAAATGGTTTTATAACCTGGATTTTTAACTTAATGTCGATTGTAATAGTATTCTATTTGAAATAAATGATTTTATATGAACATTATAATGTCCTGTTTAAATGATTATATTAAATATTGAGATACTATTGTTCGATTAAAAATAGTTATTTAGTGAAGAATTATCTAATTTGTTACAGACTATTACTGAAACATTTTGTACTTGTTTACCTGTCGTGACCGCAGATAAAAAATAGTCTTTACAGTGTTGTCATTCGAAACTTTATCAATCGTATCGCTCAAATCCAAATGGCTTTAAAAAAATCAGAAAAAGGGTCCGTATCGACACACGAATGCGTACGTCACCCTCTCGCTCGATCCGCTTCCAGGCGGCGTCTAATTTTTACGGAAACGTTTCCTTTCCGTCTCCACACTGGAACACGGGAGCGAGTTTCATAAACATAAAAATAAAATACACGCCCCGATGTAAACAAGCACTATGCACTTGTAACGAAGTTAGTACCAGCGGTGCGTTTGTAACATACTTTTTGATTTTCGAACTCAAATCGTGGGTCTTTTTCGTTAGAAGTTAAAGCAAAAGGGTTGAGGCTGTTTGCGAAATTCCAGAGTACGCCGAGCGAGTTTATTTTTGTAAATTAGAATTAACGCTTGTGTTCCAGCGGAGGACGGAATAGTTACGAAATTAGGGTTACGTTGAGTTGAGTTAGTTTGTTACAGTTAGCGCTCGAGAGGTAATATAAATCTTGATGTGCCTGAGCAATACGCAACTTGTACAAGTGCTGTGGGCTGAGCGAAATTTATTATGTTTCGGATGCGAGTGTAAAGTGAGTAGTGAGGCCGGAAAGCTTAAAATGTTTTTAGCAATAATTATTCGACTTAATCGACGGAGGTTGTGCTCCCTGTAAATATATCAAAGCAATGAAAATTAATTAAAATTATTGTCCTAAAAAAATTTGTAAACTGCTGATTTATTACGAACATCTTGTATGGTAAAGTTGCAAGAAAAAATATAAATATGATTTGTGAAAATTCAGTGTTTGATAACAGATAACGAAAACTTTAGAATATCATACAAATAACAACCAATCTACATTACATTATTGAGCGTTTAAATAATAATAATAACTCGCGATTAACGATTGTATAGTCACATATCATTGCGTCAAATTCAATTGCAACTATACGATTAGATGCATTCAAAGGACTGGTATGGAACAGTAAATAACTATTACTGTCTATGACAATTAATGTTCGTAAATATATCTCTAACAGCAATAGGCCAAGTAATACTGAAGATTGACATTTAAACGAAACTCATTGAACTGTTCGTATTCGAAGCGATCAATTAGAATAATAAGACCAACAGATACATATCGTAATGGCCATATGGCACTGGCGGCGGTCATTTTCTACGTTCAACCCTCCAACGCGAGGGAAGTGCGCTGTGTAGGAATGCGTGGGAAAGCGTTGCACCCTTTGCAATTATACTTCATATTATCTATTCTTTGCGTTTACAATTTAAACGGTGACTTATGGTCATTTTGACCATATGCCGCGTTAAGCACGCTATGGTTGTTTTAACAAGAAACCATGTTAGTGTTTGCTTGAATTATTTTTATTTATATACAATTCGTGAACTCAATAATTATTTATTACATAAGTATAATAGAAAATGTAACATTTTAAAATATCATTCTACAATATTGAAGTGCTCATCGAGGATTAAGATAAAAAAACATGTCAATGTTAATTTTAAAACTAATAATAAAACTCACTGTTAATTTCAGATAAGCTTAACAAGTGTTACTTCATAAAAGCAAGATAGTCGCAGGTCCGGGACCCTTACAACAATATAAAAGTAAATAACAGATGTTAGTCTTACGTCTTTAACAGTACAAACAATCCAATCTGTTTGACAGAAGCCACGGGACATTTCTTGTAAAAATATTTGAATGTCACAATAAGCGTATAACGTTGTGGATGTTAAACGTTTGTAAATTTTTTATCGTTGTAGTCAACCCTTTAATGAAACGCAATGCTAAGAAATTTAATATGTTTTGACCCTTTTCATGCTAGCGTTTAAATATATAAAACATAATCAATACTATACTTTTGTTTTAGAAGCAAATATCTTGAGCTTGCGAATGGCAATTCAGACTTGTCTTGAATAAGGACAAATTTCGGAGCGTGTCATCAATGTCCAATAATTGGAGAAGTACAGAAAGAAGATTTTAAGATTTTTGATTATTTCCTGTTAACTGTATCTCTGAATAAATTAATTTTTAATTGGAATAATCATTATAGTAGAAAGTTTTGATGTATTTGTTTTGCCTCTAAATGCTGACGTGACATATAAATATTAAAATTGCGACGGCGTCGAAGGCTGCAGATGACGAAGATATGCAGGTGGTTCGTGATAGGTTGTTTGTGTAGCGTGTTGCTTGTTGGCATTAGCGGCATACAAACATGTACGGAAAATTATATATATATATTAAAAGCATTTATCTTCGCGTGTTTTAGTATTTTCAAATTTTTCCAATAGATACATAATTTTTTTTTATTTATATTTAACAATAAATTTCTGTCTTAGACATATAAATATATTGCGAGAAAATATAATCACATTTAGAATACAATTTCTAACATAACCAAAATAAGAAATATTTTGTAATAACCGCTGTGATTTTCCTCTAATAGGTGTAATATGATATTGAATGATTATAACAGATATTTAATGATTATCGTCGTGGAAATATGAAGAAAAACATATTCAGTAAAGGGTGAAGTCGGACCATCAACATGCATAAATGATGAAGCTCGCATAGCGTGCTTTCTGGGCCATTACTGTGCTTCTATGAAAAAGGACATTTCGACCTTATCGGTGGATATCACGAGAATAAAAACTGACGATAGCATCGTCGCGGGACCGTGTAGTGTCGGGCGCAGTCGATAAAACGTCATCGACAAAATTAATAACTAACATTAAGGGGAACATGTAAATCCGTGCATGCACATAAAATTCAAAGTATTACATATTAAAAATCTTCATATTGTATAAATAAAATTCTAATAAAAATCATAAAAATATAAAGTTATAAATGTAGTTATATACTTGGTAGTATTCGTATAAAGTCCGTTAACGTATGTCGACATTGTAACATCCCTAGCGTCGTGTGTTGGAAGACAGGCACTTATTAGTCGTCATTATCTACAACGCGGTATCGCTTGTGACATATGGCCAATATTGGACACGACCGTTCATATCTGCGATGGCGACATGCGAGAGGACGCCACGCCACTGGCCTTTGTGTAGGGAAAAAAAAAGCCTTGATGACTCTTTGTTTGGAATATATTAATGTATATTGAAAGCTTTATTTCATTCACATTTCAACCATTTATAGTAAACATAATGATTATATTTCACAACGTTTTATAAATTTTGAAGACTAAGTTATGTAAAGCAAGATAAACGTGAAATTTTCACATCACTTTTTATCATACCGTAACATGTTGTTCATTTAAAAATGATCGATATTATAATAGTTTATTCAGAGATATGTGTAACACGTTCGCTTTCTCGGTTCTGAAAACTCACTGTAATAGCTTATCACCACACATTAGGTTAATTCAGAGCCTTTGGGACATCTTAATTTGAAATTATAAAAATGAAGTTAGTTTGACAATTATATTGAATCGAGATTAATATGCCTACGATTCTCATTTACTCAGTATGTGTGACTAACTTCGCGCTGGTCGTGACAAAGTTGCGAAACGCTTTTGCCTCGGCCTTATCGCGACCGGCGCGGCGCGCAGAAAACTGATAAACGATATCTGGTTACATTTATATTAAACGTTCAAGTTATAAGTTTATGACGTTTAATTAAATATATCAATAGACTAAATTATAAGCCGATATTAGAACATAAAGATGAGTTATTAGTAAGAAATGATAAAAAAAAAGTAATTTAGTGAAACGGTACTTGAAAAATAATGTCATGGGTGGAACAGAAAAAATATATCAACAACCGTAAGAAGTGAAATCGTTAGATCGTTGGGTTTCCGACGAGAATAGAAGAACAGTTGGTGTAACGGAAGTCGAGGAATTATTCTTAAAGACAGCGTGCTGTTGCGAAGTTGCTTGCGCCCTTTCTTCTCCTCGTTTAAAGCACTTAGGAAACGGTGAAGGGTTTCAAATCCAAGTGCTGTTTAAAAATTTAAAAATAATATATAACGTCAAAAAATGCTACATGGTAGCCTATTTAGAATAAATGAAATTGTCTTTATTGATAATAAGCTTTGTTTCGATGTAAAATATCAAAACGAATATTTCATTTTTATAGTAGAAGGTGCCAATACCTTACAAGCCGTAAAGTTCAGTTACTGCAGTATTGAATTGAAATAAAACGAATAGACCACAATTGATACAATACCCCGAGATAACGAGGAAGATGAAAAGAGTAAAAAAATCACAATAAATTATGACTATTGCTATATAGTTTAGGTGTATATTTAAGAGCTTAACACTTGCCTTTTAGGTACGTTAACACTTACAGGAAATGTCAAGCACGTAAAAGATAAAAGTAACCCCATCTCAGATATAGACACACGATATCTTCCACAGCATCTCTAAATCTTCTAGTTGCAGCGGTGTTTTTTTTATTATATTGTAAATTATGAAACGTCATCATCTCTTAAAAGTTGTTTGTTTATATCGCTTCTTATAATAGCTCGCGAATCACCGGATTCGCGAGCCAGTTTCGATAAAGCTGTAATAGTCGTCTAAGACTAACAGCGCTTACTTCACCGAATCCAGCAGCATCGCTTCTTATTTAGAGAGATAAAAAATTGTTATTTGCTTGGTAAACGCTTAATTATATGATAATTTCTGTTAGTTGTATCAATATCTGCGTTATGGTTTAATTTTTTTAAAGTGAATGTCGTAATAATTAACAAACAACACTCGCAAAGTGACTTTTATCTTTGTACGCAGATTGTCCGCCCGTCCGTCATCGTCCCTGCTTTAAGCCGCGGCGACAAAACAACAGGGCAACATCTGGTGTGCTCCTTATCACCACCAGAAACACCAGTTATTGTTGCAAAGGAAAAACATTCCGTTTTATCTCGCTTTATATTATTCATGTTTCCGTCCTAAGTTTATGCGGTCATTAAGCAGTCAAAATATCAATTTTACTGTACCGGCTTGGAAGAATAACGTTTTTTTTTTAACATCCTGCCTGATAAGCCGCCTGTTTGTTTAAATTTATAGTCATTAAAGGTTATTTTTTTATACATTGTTTACGATTTCAAAAATTATTGCGTGACCTTTAATAGTCGTAGATCAAATACAATTTTTAATTATTACACGATTCACTTTTTAATAAATTAATCAACTGTTGATTATGAAATCACATCAGTTTTTAATTATTTAACGGTCATCGTAGTTTAAAACTATTGGAGATTAGTTTTGAAAAGCTATTGTCATAATTGACGCCGTAACTGACATTCTTTATCAAAAACTCTATGCGCAGTGTGGTGATTGTAAAGTTGGGAAGCATATTAAAGCAATTGGCTCAATAGAGACATCCTAGCCCGTCCAGACGGCTCGTCAAAACATCCCGATGCCATTAGCTCGTACCGCCGCTTGTGCTTACCGACAGCCGTCTACTTCCATGTCGGACCGCGTTCAAATTGCTTCTTCCTCCGACTGGAGATGTAAGGGGACACGTACTGGTCAAATTTGATTTCAATCTTTTTCCGATTCATATTTATCTAGTAACAATACATATTGACTTCATGTAAAAGAAATAATATGATTATTTTAGGAGTGTTTTTTTCAACATTAAATCGTTATGTCTGTTATTTAATTGATTATAAACATAATAAATTAAAAAAGACCGTCATTTAATAATTATAATTCCAAATCTTTAAAAATATTATGATACTCATATATATCTAAGCAATATGCGATCAGATAGCTAATAAGTTTATAAGAGAGTTTTAGATAATATCTTGTAGTAATATTTATAACCTTAGTAGCAGCTAATAAACAATAAGTTTTAGAGTTTACAAAATTAATTAATTAATAGCAAGAAAATATTTTTATATGTACCAGTGTCACGTATGCAAGAAAGCTCATATAAAAATATCGATTGAAATAAATTCTTAATGAAAAGTTATGTTCGAAACGTAGCCGCTGTTCGCGGTACCAGGGTCGCATGAGCGCGCGGTGTGCACCGAGCCTCAGTTGCGCGGAGATTGACTGGAGTCCCGTCGGTAAGCGGTGCGCGTGCAAGATTGTTTCCTCGTTAGCCCGGCCAATTGAGCAGGCGGTTCCGCTCCTTGCTGCGGAACCCCGGCCCTAATAGCTAAATTGCCCGTTCGAGTGCGTGCAAGTTTGTCAGCGCGGCCCGCGCGCTCGTGAAACGCGCACAAAATATTAATTATTTCGAAAATACGAAACGTTAACTAACGTATAAAGCAATAAATGTCAACAACATTAACTATACATAAAATCTTTAATGAAATGATGTTTTACAGAAGTCGTTATTAGGAATCAAATGCCGGCAACTTTGTTGAATATTTGTTTTGTATAAATATAGATATGAATTCCATAATAACTTTTAATTATCCGGAATAACTCGATTAAAATCTTCATAATAACATATGAATAGTTCCAATAAATTCGAACGCAGTTCAAAGTTTATTTAATATCTTTATTTATTTATTTTTCCCGAAGATATATCAGGATATACCCGAAGCTATCAATAAGCAGGTCTTGATGCCGTTTATAGGTATTATGTAACAACCTTCTTACATAACACACGATTTACTTGTGACCTGGGTTGATACTTGGACAACAATTAAATTAATCATAAATAGTATGATATCTGTATTTGGAGAGTAAATTTTTGATTTCCAGGTTCAATTCCGGTGTCACGTAGTAATGTAGTCTTGATAATCGTAGGGTTTCAAACCCGCCTGGCTGGCTACCATCCTCAATATTAATCTGCCAATGACAGTCACAACAGCATTGTTATGTTCTGGCAGACGTTTATATGTGAACCAGCTAATTTCGGCGTCATTGACACATTAGATTACGTGTCAATTGAGGTTAGCCTAAAAAATATGTAATTGTTTTTGTTCAAATAATTATTATATAGCAAATGAGTCCAGAAATAAAAGACAATAATGAGTTCCAAGTCTCCACTCCAAAGACACGTCGAATGTTGCCGCCGATCGGTGCAATTTGTGTTTGCATAATTCATAATAGCTCTTGTAATACAAGCGTAAGGCGTCGTGGACATCACGCGGCCTGCTATTAAAGTGGATACGGCAACAGGATGGGTGGACAAGTGGTGCGAGTGATTCGTCACCTCCTACGTGTCAGTGGGCTCCCGAATGTTCGACAACTCTTTGTTCCTAAACCCTTTGATACTTGTATATCATTTGTTGTTACACATAATTTTAATATAATTTTACTTATAGCTAACAAGGTTTTAGCTTTAGTTCTCTCTGTGATCGTTACTATAACTTTATTTAAAATTAATAAGAAAAAATACAAATATTATGCATATTAAAATGTGACGAATATTTATGTGAAACTTCCATCGTATTTAAATTGATATTAAACTTAATAAAACGACTCCATCGTTATAAATTTTATTAAATCAAATATTTTCTGATTACTAGATGACATGTGTCTGTCGTAAATCGCTACAGACCTAAGTTTTTAAAAAATATAACTTCGGCTTGTCATTACTCAATAAAAAGACAATATTAAAATTTCACAACTAAAAATTGAATTATATATATGCATAAAGAAAGGTGGACTCTTTCGACTACTACATCGATCTATTAACTAAGTAACAATTGCAGTGGACAGAAATAACAGTCGCTATCTACATTTCACCAGATTTATCAGTTTTCATGCTGGGGACAAGTTAATCTTTATTCAAAAACAGCGATTTCGTATATGACTACGAAAAAAGAAAACATGTTAGTCACCAGTATTACTACGGAAGTGTCTCTACTGGCATTGCCGAGATAGCACTAATAGGGAACAGAGTTTCCATTTCATGGATGGTGAACATTGCATGTTAGTAGTTATTTCATCAACGCGTTTCGCGAGGCCTTTCGCTCTGATCGTCATAAATATGAAAGCCAGACTATTCTCGACTACCTAGCTGAATCACCTCTAGTCTCATTGAGATTAATCATGTGAAATTTAAGTCAAATGGTGGTCCATTGCATTTGAAATTAAAGAAATTAAATCAGTTGCTTGCAGGCGTTACTACTATACAATCTGAAAAGCCCGTCATACCCCGTTTGAACAATATAGTGCACTAAAATTACTAAATCATCGTCGCTGCAGAGTGTAAAACGACCATAGAGATAAAAAAATCCGATTTCCACGTAATGTATTATTATTTTTTATGTTGATGTGTATATATGTGATCAGGCTTGCTCTGCACGGATGTCTTTGGTTACCTGTATTATAATTTTCATGGTAAGACGTTAAACCATTATCACTACGCTGTGACGAATAAATTAAGTCCAAAAACAGGTAAGCCGTTGTTAATGCAGCAAGCTCTTGTACAATCTCACTGCAAATATAGTTTCGAAGGCAAACTTTGAGCGTAGCACCGTCGTCGCCCCATATAATTACATAACGCGCAACTAAACGCGGAGCTTGCACATTACAGAAGTCGGGGCTAACGACTTCTTGAGGCCAAAAAGACTCCTGGCCGCCTTCCAAAGTATATCGAAGTCTGCCGCTGATCCTAGATGCTTCAGTGACATATAACACACAGTTGTTTTTAAATTAAAGACAAATACTATAAGAATTTCCTACTTTTTTAACATTTGTCCTCTATTTCAATTGATGTTAAGTGACATCGAGGCCGTAGCCGGTAAAGCGTACGCTCAGAATATTCTGACTCTCACAAGTATGACTATCGGATCACAGCAAAGGAGATATAGCAGCAGGCCTATATTAAGGGTGGTAGGTGGCCAGGAGAGGTTGAGAAAACCCTAGCACCATCCAGACTTCACTATTCATTACCGGGTTTTACTGCGCCATGGAGAAAGTCACACATATTTATAGGGAGAAATAGGCGCATGAGGAAGCATCTAATATGATGGAATATTTAGGGAATCGAAGCCGCATTATTGATCCCAGAAACGAAGTAAGCTCTTTTTGAATTCCTATGTTGTTCCAGAAATATCACTGGCGGCAACTCATTTAATACAATACTTCCGTAGCAAAAACAGTTAATCTGTTTCAGTATTTCATTTTATTCATAATCTATGAGTTCTAATTGCTTATAATGACGTCCCGTGATAGAGTAATAGACTCAGAATACTAATAGTGTATAGACTTTTATGAACGGAGAATTACAATCGAATTTGTATACAACTCCTGTTAATTACGATGTAATGTGAAGAATAGTTTTAGTTATATAATTTGTTAGAATATTTTGCTTTTACTTACACTGTTTGTATATACATAGTTTTCGTTAGTTTTATATGTAGAATATGATCTCTGTGATCTTACATTTTGTTGTCATTCCTTCGCGGCTGTGTGTATCGGACGTAGGCTTTCGGGTTACGAATGACCCCGGTTCAAACACGGTACGCAACTGCATTCATATGTAACGGTATAAGTTTCCTTGCAGTTTTAATGGCGGTTGTTCCTAAGTGTAATATCTGGTAATAACAATCCAGCGGCCGGAGCCTCGGGCCGGGGATGCCTTTGGGGTGTTTAGTGCGCCCGACGCACCTTGGCTGAAGTGTGAGGCTTAATGTGGGAACATCTACACATTCACGTAACTATCACGAGTTCATTAAGCCCGGGGTGACCAACTTTCCTGTATATAAGATCGATTTTTTTAACATAAATGTGCCTTTATCGTTTAAGTTTCATTGTTGTAGTATAATGAGGAAATAGGGGTGTCAAATGCATATTATATTGAAACACTGTGTTTTGGAATTAGGGCATTCCAGCAAGGTATGTATAGATATTAATATATGCCTTATGAATAATATAAATATTCAGACACAACTTTTAATGATCAATCACAATTGACCTTGCAATTAACTTTTCGACCACCCCGGATTTATTTAAAATCTATTAAAAAATATAGACACGGCTAACTTCATTTTGTACTAACAATGAGTACGCACGAAAGAAGTATAGCGCTATACTATAGTAAATGGCCGCAATTAGATGTAATGCGTTAATTCAAACGTTTCTTGTTGAAACTGCGAAAAAAAAAACACGTGTCCTAATTAATTTACTCGCCACACCTAGCCGGGCGAATTTATTTATAGCCTCGCCGACGGAAGTGGCAACTAGCCGGCCGACTAATTGGGCGACTGGTCGGCCCAGTCAAGTAATTATTGGTATAATCTTAATGGATACGACCTCCGCGCTGAAGGTGCATCATTAATACGCTCTCGAAGTGGACCCAATTGGTATTTACGTTTTAAGATTTTGGAAAAAAAAGGAAAAGCATTATTTTTTTAATATAAGATGAAGACGAAATAAATAATTGTATGAAAGAGGTTTAGGTTTGTTATACTTATTGTACTTTCACTACGTGTTGTAAGAAAAAATCCAATAAAAATGTAATAGTCTTTTTTGGAAGATTATCTGTCGATAAAATTAAAATAGAAAATAAGCTTATTTGTTTACATTTTCTGTTTCTTTTTAACTCCTGGCTGCTTTTTGTTTTTGTGTTTTGAATAAATCTTTCTTTATTTCCATCATCTTTCTACAATTGTAATCTACTTTCTTTTCAAAAATTCCGTAACCGATTTATTATTACCCATTACGAAGACCGAAAACTAATAGAATTAAATCTTAATTGATTTGTTTCGGTGC
Source organism: Pharmacophagus antenor (assembly GCA_018245475.1). Classification (NCBI taxonomy): domain Eukaryota; kingdom Metazoa; phylum Arthropoda; class Insecta; order Lepidoptera; family Papilionidae; genus Pharmacophagus; species Pharmacophagus antenor. The sequence continues at coordinate 12,796 of DWQX01004768.1, forward strand.
AAGTTTTGCTTATAGCACATACGACTAATACATAAATAATGAACTAAACGTAATAATCACAGTAACGAACTAACGTAAACGAAATGTCACAGTAAATGACCATTATTTGTAATGAAAACTATAATTAATTTGATCAAGGAATCCTGTTTCGGCGCTTATATTTCATTCTGATTAATCATTTTGCTCTCGACCGACCCCGGCCGCGCTCCACAAACGCGTCCGTATACAGTCTTGCGGCTTAATCACTCATTAAGGATATATCCTTTTTACCAATTAATATGCGCGCTCGTTTCACGCCTGGACGCGTCAGTTTCGCGCGGGTGTGCTTACACATTTGACAAACGACACTCACGCTAACATTTACGCGAAAACAAATCAAACAATAAAAAATTGACGCAAAATAAACTCGGTATATATTATTTACGGATAGCTGTACTTATAAGATTTAATTCATTGATTGATTCTGTCTGAACTATTATATATCGACACACAGCCTAAAGTGATGGTCGTAGAGACGTGAATGTATGTAGTGTGTTGTTTGCAATGTGTAAGTATTGACTAAGAAAGGTTTTTTCGAAACTGCCTCGAATTTTAATGATTCTTTTTAATCTCTGAATAGATTGAAGATGGAATTGATATACATACTGAAGAAGAATTAATCTTAATATTAATACCCCGCCCAGAAAACCAGGCGAGTGATAGTATTACTAAAAATAAATTAAAATATTTAAAAATCAGTTTACTATATTAAATCGATGTTTTTTGAATAGCAGAGAAATTTGTTAAACGAACGTCGCCACAGCATAATAAGTATTTATGCAAGTACATACAGCGTGATCAAAATAATTCCGACCTTGGCCAATTCATCGCTTCTATGTGATGCAAGTTGTCAACATCGCAATGTATGAACGTGCACCAACAATTAGCGGGCAGTGTTTAAGTAGGAAGCGTGCGCGGATGTGACACTATGGATTTAACCTTTAGCACATCCTACGGCGTCTTGGTTTTAACGCGGCGCCGCAAATGGGCCAAGAATTAATTGGTTGACTCACTGTTTGCTTGACGCGATATCCGCTCCGCAGATTAAACGTTCATCTCTTGTTTAACTTCGATCATAATATTCAACGTTCCCGTTCTAGTAAAATTTCACCGTTTCCGTCTCGACATATCCTGTAACGGTAATATACTACAAGTCGGATAGCATATCTTACTAAAGCAATCACGTAAACTAAAGTTATTAAATCATGGTTGAGTCTGCCTTAAATCCACGACGAAAGTGAAAAGTGATAAAAATCACATAATTTCTTTCTATCGCTTTTTATCACTTAGATTAGTGTTTAAAATATTGGGCTATTCATATTAGGTATATCTTTCGCTATATCTGCATTTATATTTATATATTTACGCAGGGATTTTCAAGAGAAGAATTCATGAGCTTCTTCTATTTAGATTTACCAAAGACTATTTCACTTACCGTCAGGTAGGACGTCGTTCAGCGCTAGTATATGTATATAAAAAAAAAA
>DWQX01004769.1:0-14316 GCA_018245475.1 Pharmacophagus antenor
TCATAACCGTTTTTTTATCGGTTATGGGCTAACACTTCAATTTCAGCTGATGATATGTGGACAATGAGACCGATATGGTGAAGCGTGTTCGCTCAAAATACATCTGGCTCTCACATGTATGAGTGCCGGAACACAGCAATGCTGTTACGGCGGCAGGTTGACATTGAGAGTGGTGGCCAGGCCGGTTTGGAAAACCCTACCACCATACAGACTCCACTACTCCTGTGGCCCGGGATTCGAACCCGGGTCTACCCTGTTACAAGGCAAGCGGCTAAACCACTGCGCCACGGATGCATTCAAAACCTTTTCCATTTTAACCGTTCGTTAAAATAAAAGATGCGATAGGAATATGAGAAATGCGATGACAGATTAAGATAGTTACCACTATTGTTTTAATACGCATCAAGTTAATAAACTTCTATTAGTTATATAACATAAATTGAATTTTCTTAATCGGAAATGTTAACAGCGTTAAAAAAATATCGCATTATCCCAACTGATATATATATATATAACCATTCGCATCAACAAACCGAGGCCGTCGGAGCTTCCATTTTGCTCTATATATTTTCATGCAGAATCGCTGGAAGGCTCGAAACTGGGGGAACATTCATTTGCATAAGAAGTTGCACAATATAACGCTCCTTTTAACTCGCTTGCGTAAGAAACTGAAGCATTTTGTTTGCCAACAATAGGCACTTTCTCTACCCTATTTTGAGATGTAAAATGTTCTCGCCGTTCCGGTCGCCGTATCATTACGAAATGGTGATCATGCTAAATATTAACGATAGGCTTGCGGAAATTATTTCACAGTATTCTTATAGAGGCCACAACAATTTCATACATATATTAATACATTTGTCTATGATTAATCTCTTTTAGAAGATATGTATATATAAACCAAAGATTGAATAATAGAATGAAAAGAGAAACTGGAAATTCTTGCACATGTAAATATTATGATTTTTTTTTAAACGAACATTGTTGCGTCAAAATGACGCGTTTTGTAAACCTAGTGTTCAGTTTCGGATGATTTTAAATTCCTTGAAAGACGGAGATGTCGGGTTCGACAAATGGCGACATGAGAGGTTTCATTTTTTCGAACCCATTTCGTTAGTTACCACGCTAAATATCAAACTACCGACATACGTTTCGGCTGTCTAGCACTAGAGAACTGTGTAGTGAGAAGACTGAGAATAGTCTGCTTCTAGGTTGCGCGCTTTACCACCTAAAATCGCATCACTTATAGCAGAGTGAGATTTTCGTTAAGTACAAACCTATAAAACGAAAAAATATACTCTGTTATGAGCGAGCACACTTCAACTGTCACTAGTTGTCACTTTAGATCACGATCATTACCGATAAAGAAAAACTTAAAAAATTGTGTTCCGAAACCAATACTGTTAGCCATTCGATTGGATATACCTATGTACAAATATAATAGTAACACAAATATTATTCTTTATGGCAATCGTAAGTCAATGACGATAAGCCAAAAATTATTCTATTCGTATATCATCTGTTATAAAATAAAATGTAATCATATAAATTATAGAAAGTAAAAAAGATGTCTGCCCCCGTTATCATAATTACATCGATTCGTCTTACTGTTGATATAACTTATTTTAATGCACCGTGATCCTGAAATCCAGAAAACTTCGCATTGCTAATTTATCTTTTATCTTAAATAATTAATAATAATTATAATAGTAGATTTTTATTCAACTCGGCAAGCTTAATTCAAGAAACAAATTAAGAAAAATATAAAATTCATCACAGAGGGAAGTGAATATAGCAAACAATGATACCTAATAATAGTATTTATATTTTGTTGCAACGCTGAGTCGATAGAGTGAGCTGCTCATCGTGATGCTGGTAGTCCCAGAGGGATGGTCAGTGTTGATATTCTGCAGAAACCCGGGTGGGTACTTAGCGCGATACCAATTCTAAATTTTCGCGATTTTTACACGTTATGACTTAGATTTGGACGCTAATGGGATGTCGCATAGAAATATCATCAGTTTCATAGTGACACACAGTAAACTAAACGTAGGAACTAAAATCCTCGCGTCAGAATCGTTACGAAGACGTTTCTGATCTACATCAGTTTGCTTCGCGACCGCGGTCGATGCGACTTGCGCCGAATAGTCGTGTAATATTAGGTGTGGTACCTTGTGAACATTTACGCGATATAGACCCGAAAACAGTTTAAATTATTATTTACGATAAGCTCGACACGAAGACACGGTCATAAAGATTTAAAAAATCACCAAATGAAACTCAAATTCGAGTCTTGCTTTATTTATAATGTCAGAAGTAAGATTATTGAATTGACAACAACACGATATTGCCTCATGAATGAACAATATCGCTCTAACCTTTGTTGCCAATTTCCAACGCGAGAATCGCGGGGCACTCGAAGTCTGGGAGTCGGTGTTCTCCTCCAACTTTGTGACTTGTTTGTTGTTTGTCACTTTCTGTCAAACTTCGAGTGACGCTCTCGGGCCTGCGAGTCGGCACGTTTCGTGGCATAAGTTTATTGGATTGTCTTTTTTGAGAGCGTCCCCCTCTAACACGATTACCGCTTGCAAATCAATCTTCTATTTAATTATAACATTAATATTTATGCGCCTAAATGTTATTTAATCTATTTATATATTTGTCTATCTAAGTGTATTTTTATTTCAAAATTTAGTTTCGTACGAAGACAAATAAAAAATAAATGCAACAGAATTGTATGGAACGAAACGGGCGCGGGGATTCCCGCAGAGTTTACGATGCTCTCAAACAGCGGCCAAGCTATTCGGAAGTCGCAACAAACTTCGATTTCCGCGGCGGATAGCGCACGTTGTTAATTACAGCTTACTGACCGGAATGAATAAGTCCAGAGAGGTTCCCTTGTTTGTTATATTTTACCACAAACCTCAGTATTGAGTGGACACAAAGTACTTTTATAAAACCTTAACGATACATATATGTACATATATATTTTTTTCATTTGAAACATTATCAACAACATTTTTACGAACGACTAAAGAATAGAACAACCAGCCGACGTTAGTGTTCCCGGCCGAATATGATGTATATGAGGCTTTTTTTAGGTTAGTACGCATTATTATCGCAGATCACGTCACCTCTTATCACCAGGTTGGATTGTGGTCAAGCACTAAAGTAAACTTTTCATTCCCGGATCTGAACAGCAGTGGAATTTGAATAGTAATAACGTTTTCCAAACCCGCCTAGCTAGTTACCATAACAACATGCCTATGTTCTGACAGTCATACACGTGAAAGGAAGAAATATTCTGGGCGCACAGGCTTTCCATCTACGGCCTCATTTTTAATTAACAACAGATTCAGTTCAGGTCAAGTGTTAGATTGTAAAGCATAAACAAAAATAGACAAAATAAACTTATTGGACGAATATTTCGAACAGACACTTTTCTATTCGTACCATATTTACTCATAGCCGGTGAGTCAGGTTCGTTCGTCAGTTGCATAACTTCCGCATCGCTTTCGAGTTCAACGATTGTTCAGTTCATAGTGCATCGCGTAAGGTTGGCCTGATATTGGGTCGCAAGACGTGCACAGCTGTGTACCTACGAGTATAGCAATATTTAAATATGTGGCGAAATATTCTCGATGTGTACTGTCGCCAGCTAAATATGCACGGGTTGCTTGTATATAAGCATATACTTTTCGGCTATGGGCTAACACTCGGCCTCGATTTCACCTGATGATAAGTGACTATGAGGCAGTAGATGGTGAAGCGTGTTCGTCCAGAATACTTCTGACCCTAACATATATGACTGCCGGAACACAGCAATGCTGTTATGACGGCAGATTGACATTGAGTGTGGTAGCCAGCCAAGCGGCTTGTGAAACCCTACGATTGTGGAGAGCCTGGAGTATTATTGGCGAACACGTTTCAGCATCTACGGTTGCACTGTCACTTAACATCACGTGAAATCGAGGCCAAGTGTTAGCCTATAACTCATAAAAAAATATCGTTAAAATACTACAATCAACGATAAACATAATATTTTTCAACAGTTTCCATAACTTTAACAGATTAAAAAACGATATTACATTATATTATATTATAGTAAGTTACACGACGGTGTCGTTCACTCGTTAAACTTTTATAACCTATATAATTTGAGATGAAAGAACAAAAATAAACAATTGTAAGTTATCACGATCCTGTAAGTGTTTTAATAAATTTTACATGATATGATAATGCCAGGCACAGCAATGCTGTTATGAGGGCAAATTAAAAATATGACAAGGTAGAGGTCGGCGGAAGGAGGCGGGTACGAAGGAAAGTGTATCACCATCTGCTGTCAAGTATCTAAAGATTAATGTGTAAATATAAAATATTATCATATGAGGTGATTCTGAAAACACTCGATGTTTACGCAATTATGGTTGAATTCATGGTGACTCCTGTAATATTTTTGAAGGCAATAATACTAGTTTGCATCTTTGCCGGTAGATGGCACTGTCTGATTGAAAATACAGATATAAAAAATAAATAAAAAAAAAACCTTTATTCATAAAAGTTCTCATACAACAAAGTGGAATCCTTACCTTCTGCTTCATCTACTCCAGTGTTGCAGCAGGCAGTTTCTCCCCCAATAGGAACGAATATTTGAGTGAAAAAAAATATATACAAGAAAAAAAATCGTCCAAAAATTGCAATTCCTCTCATCTATGGAAGTTGAATATACGTGTGTGTGTGTTCGTATGTGCACACGCATCTATATATACACACACGCGACAACACGACATGGTCGTGTTGTTTGCTTACTTAAGCCTCAATAGAAATTTCTGTTTACTTGGAGTCAATAGAGAGATTAATTTATAAAGAAAGTCAGATAGTCACATTAGCTTCAAACAGTTTGATTTACTACCTATTAGAAATACGTCATACCTTCAGTGCGAGGTACCTCCAATGCACACGGCATCGGATTCGAGCCTACACGCTCCACTAGGCAGCGTTCCTTTCGCCGCGGAGGCATTGTAAACTTAATTAAACAAGGAACAATCAACACAAAACTCGAGCCGAGTCAAGTATTGAGCGAGCCGAGGTTGAGTTCATTCCGAACGCAAACAGACACGACCGCCGCTGGATAAACCGTGTAAGGTCGATTTAGGGGCCGGACGAACAGACGCAGGTCGAGGTGAAACGACTCGAGTGTCACTCATTATGTTGTTTAGCTGAAAACGAAATACTTATATATACCATTTTCCGACATTCTCTAACGTTTGATGGTGTACCAGTAGATGTTATGATAAACATTGTATTGTCATGCACCCACTGATTTGATTTTGAACAAAGCGATATAATAATTATACGTTAAGTAAAATGTTAGAATAAGATAGAAATGTTAAGTAATAAATAAATGGGATGTTTTTTTTATTTAAGCGCGAGGTACGCTAGAAGGAAATGGAATGTGGTATGGAAGAAAATGGAATGGAAAGCGAGAAAAATGGTATGAGTATGGAAGTAGAAGAAAGGATAAAAGGGAGTGTAATATTTAAGGGAATAAAATAAAAAAGAAAGAATAGGCACTGTATACATATGACAGGGGGAACGAGAAAAAAAAATTAAAAAAAAAAAACAAAAGCGACATTTCATTTGTACTGACCGTCGTTTGCCTGTTTCTCTTGGCGTAATCATTTTGTTTCATATTAAAAATAATCTCTCTACAGTATGTATATATATTTTCGGGATCATCAACTGGGAGAATGAAAAGTTTCATTGAAATTTGAACCCCTCTTTTATCCCCTTACGGATGGAATTTCAAAGAGCCCTCTACTAATGAATACCTACAAATCACGAGGAACACTCCCTTAAAATTTCAGCTAATACCCTGCTAGGATCTCTAGATCCAACGGTTTAGACGGTTCTTTGATGTATAGGTGATGAGTAGTCAGTCAGTCAAAGCATAAGTGAGGACTTTATTTTTTACAACTGTAAATGAATAAAAAACAAAAACATGACACAACAGTTATTTAAAAAAAATATGTGACACCAGCTTTTACCCATACTGCGATATATTTCATCTGCTTTAATTTTTTTTTTTGGTCTTTCAATAATATTCACTTGTTTCATAATTTATTCAATATTTTAATGGGAAATTTAGTGAAAATAATGTCATTATATCAGCTAATTTCTTCTTGAGAATGTTGGTAGTCGATAATACAATGTATATACACAAACAGATACAATAATAGACAGAGAATGTCTTAAATATTTAGAAAAGACATCGTTTACGTCGTTACGAGATACGTTGAAATTATACGAAAAAGTTTTAATGTATTAGATAATATAATAAACTAAGATAGATAAACAATAAACTCCATATTCAATTAATTAATTAATAAACTCTATTTTCTTTGGGTCTATATTTATTTATTTTATATGTATTTTAATATTTTATCTATATTTTGGTTAAATTATGTTGTATGATAGATATAGTTCAAATAAATACAACTGAATTAATTATAGATAAATATAAGGATTTTATACATTTTATAACATCAATCAAGCGTTCGTAATTGATTGAAACAATTAAGCGATGTAAACATTTGATAATACGGCGACCCGTTTGCTTTTAGCGTAGTCAGTTCGCTATGTCGTACTCTGGACAGTTCTATTTCGGTTGAAACAATACTCGTAAAAGCCGGCTTAAGTCCGTAAAGTGTCAAATTGGAAGATTAACGGGCAGTGCATTTGCGGATCACCTTTACCAACGCCCCTCGCTATTATTATTGTATATTTCAAACGCAAATAATATTTAAGTATTGACACGCGGATATTTTTAGATAATTTAATTGATAATTACCATGTCACTATGAGAATGGAATTACCGATTGCAGCTCTATGATAAAATTTGCGTTGATTTATTTTCTTAATTCTTTTTTTTTTATACTTATGTCGAGCAAATGACTCCACTCCACCCGATGTTAAGTGGAAGTGGAGTCCGAATGCTAAGATGGCTGGTGCCACAAAAAGTTGTTGCATCAGCCATGCACAACCTGCCGACCCGCCAGGTGCTTCTTCACGCCTCGCGCAAAAGACCCAAGGTTAAATGAAGGAGGAAACACATGAGTTGGGTGGGAGTTCCATTTAGGTATAGTGCGACAAATTAAGGAATACGAAAATATATTTATGCGCGATGGAGTGGTGGTGACTGTTTTTTTTTATTATTGCTATTTTGAAATGAACAATTGTTGAAGTAACTCGAAAAACGTGGGCCGTTTCTTGTGTAAGCTAGGATAACACTTAACCATAATTTAACATTATACCTTTTCAATTTTGAATTGCAAAGTACGCATTTGGTATACTAGCGTAGGTAGCGCTTCTATTGTATTTTCTCAGCCAGTGTACTATTTACACACGAGTTATTTGTACACGAGTTTTATGCGCAACGTAGTTTAAATATAATTTTTTCTATTTAACAGTTATATATAGTTTATATGGTAATTAGGCAGGGTTATTTTGTAACACTATCAATGATGAATAAACTTCAATACATGAACAAATTAAAAAAAATAATAAAACATATACGAAGCGCAAACGCGGTACATATGAAAATTCCGACATTACATTGAAATTTATCACTCTACTGATTCAATACGAAACGTTAAGAAAATTTACGAAACGTATTAAGCATATAGAATTGATATACAGCGGTAGTGCCATTAAATAATGGCGGCTATAAATGTTTCCGGTTATAATCACGACGCTATCTCACCGAGGAGAGCGTAACGTTTGCGAATGTCTCCCTGTATATTAGGAATGCTTTATGAAACATTCGTATAATTTATACGTTTAAGGAATCTGTATCATTTTACTCGTGGCACAAGTTAAATTATTACATCTACTGCTCAGTGGTGTACCGTTTTATAACGCTAGAGTTAAGGTTTCGATTCCATGATCATGTTAGTGGACTATGAATGGTGGTAGAGTTTATTAGGACCAGTAAGATCAGCTTCATACTTAAATGTGTGTGGCGGGAAATTCTTCCATAAATTTGCTGTGTTTCGGTGGTCATATATGTGAGAATTTATTCAGGGCGAGAACCTTTCACCATCTACGACCTCATTGTCACTTAACATTATGGAAATTTCGGTCAAATGTTAACCCATAACCGATTACTTTATTAGTAATAAATTAACATAACAATTCGAACTAATGTGACTTGTAAAACTAAATTATGAACGAGTAAAATGTGAAACGTATGCACTTATTTTAAGATAAATCAACGCAGTCGCTTGTTATTTTATTATATTATTTAACGTTTTGTTATTTCAACGTTACGTTTTGTTGCGAAATTCGCACAATTTCCAGTTCGTGCGATTTCAGATGAATAAGTCTCGTCTTGAACTTTGACTGGAACTGACAAACAAGTCAAGCGCAGCGTCTTATGCTCCCTTGTAACTAAGATTTTTGTATTTGGCTATGATACTGTATAGTTACACATCTAGTCTATATATATATATGAATAATATAGACGGATATTACGTGGTGTCATTTAACAAAAGAGTCAATAGCCTATTTGAATATACGAGTGCTGTTTTTTCGTCACAGGCTACATCACTTACTATGAAGTGGTGGCATTGTAGTAGAAAAAAAACTACTGTCTCATTTCAGTATTTGCTTAAAAATTTTTATTTTTTTATCAGTAATGGGCTTGGCCTCGATTTCACCTGATTTTAAGTGGCAATGAAGGTGTAGGTAAAGCTTGTTCGTCTAGAATACATCTAGCTCTCACACATACGACTGCCGGAACACAGTAATGCTGTTACGACAGTAGATTGATATCGAGAGTGGTAGCTAGCGAGGCGGGTTTCGACCAACCGTACCACTATACAGACTACACTACTGTGGCCCGAGACCTACGCGTGACAAGGCAAGCGAAACCACGGGGACAGACACATTTCATATTTCAATACTTTAACTTGGTTAATCCTTTAAGAACATAACGCACTGTTACATATATTCCTAATGTTAAGCATAAAGATTCAATGAAGAAACGTCACAGACATTATGATTATATATTAGAACTAAATTATAGCAATCATACATGTATAGTATATAAAGCTTATAACCAGAATATTTCAGGAGAGCACCGTTCAACATACAGCCGTTTAGTCACTTAACATCGTGTGATATCGAAATCAAATCTTTGCTTACTTTTGATGAGACAAAAGTAAATATGTTGAAATCAGTAACTTTGGCATCGTTATTATAAAAAAAAAAATCCCACAGAAAGTAGTCCAAGTAACAAAACAAGCGCGAGAATCGTGTAACTTCAACCGAAAATAACCGAGCAACTCGTATTTAGGCTAGCAATCGTTCCTATGAAACTTTCCACAGCCGATTCTCCTTTGGACATGCAATCGTAAAAATTGCCGCCACTTCGTACACGAACAATGTTTAAGCCTGCTTATCGTTTTGCTGATGAATTGGGTTAAGTCCTGGCAAAGAACGTCGGATACTTTTTGATGCTCCCTAATTTGACTGTTGGCACAATTACGATAACTGTTTGATCTTCATCCATTCGTGATGCGTGTACACACATGTAGTCGATACCGGGTCAACTAAATAATCAACAACATAGAAAAACATCTCATATACAAAGTTTCTCCAATGCATCTCTAAAGCGTGCCTGCCCGGAATATTCTGGGTCTTAAATATTTAACTGTTGGAACAAAGCAATGCTGTTATGGCAACCAATTGATAATATGAGGTAAGCGAACAACAGACGAGTGTTCCCATTACTGGGCGGCCGCGCCTCAGTACCAGCTTCCATTTGGCGGCATACCACGGAGAGCAGCTCGCATTGACACTGGCCCTGCGGATGGATGTTGCATCCCTCTGCGTTTCGTTAAAAATTTACCACGGGGTGTACTCTGAGGAATTGTTCAGAATAGCTCCACCTGCTGTATTGCACCATCGCAGTTAACGACACATCACCAAATGCCATGATTGGCAATCTCCTACTGTGCGTTTCAAGCGCCATTTTTTACCGCGCACAACCACCTTCAGGAATCGGTTGACGCTTGCGGTATTTCTGGGCCGATACGACTTATGGGCCTCCAAGAAGAGAGCGTCCACCTTCTGTGTGTGCTGCGGCTGTCTACGGGCAATTGTGATCACTTTACTTCAGGTGTACCGCTCACTCGTACGCCTACTTTTCCTATAAACAACTTACCACCATCCAAACTTCATCTATGTGATTCTGAATTAAACATAGAACCTTCGTCTTTACAAATACTACATTAATCCACCTTTACAACAAAGCAGAGAAAACATTACTATTTAAGTAACTAAAATCACCTTCAACCATAAACATAAAATTTTTGCCACAATATTTATGAGAATTATTCACATGAATTTCCATTTTACCGGCAAGGTATTTTTTTATATTACCTACCTTTTATATTACCATGCATAGTATTTTATCACTAGATTCACGGGAAGTATCATTTTGACAATGTTCGTTAAAAAGTTGCTATATTAACGTGCGTCCGAATTTTCAGATTCTTTTGAACGTTTATAGCAACTATACTGTATCGCTTTTTATCTAAACGTATCAAATAACTATAAACACGAAAATAAAACTCGAAAAAAAAATGTCCGTAAGCCTAAGAGGTGTATTTTTTTTATACAAAGAGCTGACAAACGAGCGAGCGGTTCACCCAATGGAAATTGTGATGATGATATTTTTGATGATACGCAATAAAAATATAATTATTATTAAACAAAACAAAGCCGACGGTGTTACGTACGCGTTGGCTGAATTATAAAGAAACTCTAAAGCGATGTTTAATTGGCGCCATTTCATTGTGAGCCCTTTGTTTTTCAACGGCGAAGCCTTTTGTCCGCTTCCTAATTGAATCCGCCTGCGGCCTGATTATTTTCTTATTCAATAAAACCTAATCGCTCGTATTGCGTTTGTTTCTGTCTCACTAAACTATATACCTGTTTGTATTAATCGATCATTTTTATATCCTTTGTTCTTCATATTAAATTATGATTTGTGTTTCATTTATAAAATTAAATCATTCAGTTTCTAATCAATTGTCTCCTTATCTCCGTAAGATCGTAGTATTTTGATGGTATTTGATAGTAGAAAGTATTTTGGTCTGTCAAAAAAAAAAAACCAGATTGACAATTACGAGATTTTTTTAAATAGGAAATAAGCTAACATTTGACTTTGGTTTTAAGCGACGTTAAGTGACAATGAGGTTGCAGACGGTAAAGAGTGCTCGCGTAGGGTGTACTTATTTTCACATACACGACTGCCGGAACACAGGAACGGTGTTAAGAGGACAGCTTAACGTTGAGAGTGATAGTTAAGTAGGTGGTTTAGAAAAAATCCTACCGCCATTGAAACAAAATTCACGTAGCCCGAACTTGGGACCTCTGTGTTACAATGCAAGCGGGTGAACCACTACGCCACGGCCGCGTTTTGATTTGTTAAACGAAGTCGTTTTAATTATCTAACAGTTTAATCCGCTAACTAACAGGAACGCGTTGTAAAATTATTGCAATAACTACTGTTTTTGTATTTCGGCGAGACGAAAACGAACATTAGCGGACTAAGTGGCGCTTCTGGACATTGCGCATTGTCTGTATTAGTATGTAGATCATGCGAACTTGCCTCCGTAACGGTGTAGTGTCGCCCGTAACGCGATTCCCGTTCGATCAGATATCGCAAGTGCGGTGGCGCTCGCCGCATACATTCTCTGGATTTGGCCCGTTCGTGACCTCACATACGAACGGAAACTTTGTGCCACCGAGTACTAAAAAGCCCGGTCCAATACTTGCGGCGGCGCGCGTTGAATAAATGATCCTAGTCCCTGATTTGTTTTCCCGAGTTGATGGTGGCAACGCTCGCATGAACTGTGATATGTCATACCGAAATTACAAATCTGTTATACGAACGTTTATCGCTTAGCCGAGTAAAGCATAACTGTCTTTTATATCGGCCAACGCTTGATCGTAGACAAGATTCGAGAAAATGAACAATGTTCTACTAAAGTTATGGTTCAAATTGGAGTCATGTGTTGTCTTGCCCGGTCGTGCTAATGGGAGCCGACGTCTTTGGAACCAAAGTTTTAATCATTTGACCATTCAAAAGTGCTGCTGAACGCCTCATCGAATAAAGTATGATGGTCAATCGGGCACTAGAATATCGTATTTCAAATGACAGCCAGGACACAACAATACTGTCATGGCGGCAGATTGACAATATTGTATTCGCAGCATTCTGAAGGTAGACAGGAATCCAACTAGAGATCTTTGTTACAAAGCAAGCGGTTGACTGCGCCACAACATTGAAAAGATGTCAATTTTATCCCTTTCGTTTTCTCTCATGGGACGTGGTGATTTCGGCATATCACTCGTATGTTCTCTCATGAGCCATTAAAGTTTATTAGTTAAAACGGGAAATATATAGCTACATACGAAACTGCACTTTAAATTTGAAAGTAAATTTTCGTAAATGAGTTTTTTGACTACCACCATAGCGCAGTGGTTTACCCGCTTGCCTTTTAAAGCGGAGGTCCAAGGATCGATTCCCGGGCGACAAAGGTAGCGGAGTGTGGTTGGTGGTAAAGTTTTTCAAACCCGCTTGGCTAGCTCCTCCAATCCACCCTCAATGTCAATATGCCGCCATAACAGCATTGCTGTATTCCGGCAGTCATACATGTCAGAGCCAGAAGTATTCTGGGCGATCACGCTTCACCATCTACCGCCTCGTCGTCATTTATCATCAGGTGAAGCCGTGGTAAACTGATACCACATATCCCATATAAAAAAAAAATATTTCTGTCAAAATAATGCCAGTAGCCAACGTCCAGAATGGTCCGGATGCAAAGGACCAATAACAACTCACATTCGTAAAGGTATATTAAGTCAAGATAAATACAATATTTTATTTAATACGCCATAACAGTTACTGAGACGCAAACAATAATTATTTCAACGTAGTTTTCGTAAATATTTATATGTACAAATACTCTATTCCGCGCGGAAGCACTTTAATTTCTGTTACTATAAACGTCGAGAGGTGAATGGACGCTTTAAACACAGAAACGTGAAACGGTGAGGCGCGGGAGGTCGCTACTGAAATTTTATCTGTGGTGCATTAAATAAAGTGAAAAAAGGTTTTAATATGTGCATACATTTGTGTTGCAATCATTAAAAGCGTACTGGCCGTAAATATTATTCCATTAAATAAAGACCGCACGGTCATCTTCTCGTTAAATAATTCAAATTAAGAATTCATTGGTCGTACCATTAAATGCTTTTAATGCAAAAATGAAAATGACATTTGCTCGAAAGAAAAAATCTGTCAGTAACATTTATCTATAGTTCATTAAAATATTATTTTCTAGTTATTATTTAACCGACGACAACAAGGGGGTTCTCAACTAGATGCGTGTACTTTTTTTAGTTATCTTTATTAAGTGCCAATATGCATAGCTTATAATTATGGATCCAAATTAAGCTATTCGTTTTGAAATAATGCGTTAAAAATAAAACGGTGAAGATTTAATGGAATTCAAAGCTTTACTCATATTTCCCTTTTGAAACGGAATCGTCTCCGGACAGGTTAATTATATGCTAAATTTTTTAATGTATCAAAGTATGAAACACTCGAATGCACTCAAAATATGCTTCCACGTAAATTTGATATCTTACTGTATTAACAACAGTTTATGTAGCCATGTTAATATATAGTTAGAACTGTTTCTAAGCATTGTCGTTTTGTTCTCTAGGGATGAACAAATATCAGTTACAATAAGTTTGCGATATACCCTATGAATTGTAAGTGTATAATTTTCAAAGTTAAACTTAAGTCAAACTATTAAAAATGATCACTGTTCAGAAAGAATAGTTATAATAATTATTATAACATAGTTATATGCTATTAATAAATGTATGAAAAAATCGTTAAGGACTCTTGACATGATAATTTCATCTTCAGACGATAGATGCTGACAACTGGACGTAGGCCTTCTTTTTTTTTTGTTTGCGCGGGGTAAAATTCATTGCTGCACCATACCCCACCGTGGGAAGGGGGGCGTGTGTGGGGCTACCGGCGCCCTGAAAAGGGCACTTTTCTTGGAAATTGGCCCAGGGGCTACCCACTAAAATCCCCGCGGCGGTAAACCGCTAGTCCTCACTGCTCCCTCCCCCTCCGCCATCCCAGACCCAATCCTCATCACCCGATGAGTCGGGCGACGAAGACGAGGTAAGGGCGGCATCACGGGATGAGCCGGGCAGGGTCATGGG
>DWQX01004770.1:0-14312 GCA_018245475.1 Pharmacophagus antenor
GTGGGCCAATGTGCAATGTTAGAGACTTAAATATATCCAGAACTGTGTTTTAAAGTATTTATTTATCAATATGTATACGTAATTAAGCTATAGTCTTATTAAGTACCTTCGTATGTTTATAAACATGGGAGAGAGGAGTCATTTCATCACCATTTTTTTTTTCTTTTTCTTTATTAATATTTCTATAACATGCTATGCATGTCTAAATGAATCTCAGATGAAGAGGTTGAATTTATAAATACGTACGATAGTAGAATGTGCGAAAGTCGAGGACCGCCTGTATGTCGGAATGAATGAATGATGAATGAAAAACGTATATAGTATAAAGAGCCGATTTGACGGCGTCCGCTGCGCTGTTTACCACCAACCTTGTAACGCAAAGGTTTTGATTTAATTTCGGGCTACGGGAATAGTGGAGTTTGCATAGTGGTAAGGTTTTTCGGACCCGCCCGGCTAGCTGCCAATTTCGATGTCAATCTGCCGCCATAACAGCACTGCTGTGTTCCAGCAGTCGTACACACGTGAGAGCCAGAAGTATTCTGGACGTAAAATCCGTCACCGTCTACGGCCTCGTTGTAACTCAACGTGAAGTCAAATTGAAGTAAAATGTTATACCATAACCGATAAAGAAATGGAGTGCCGCCGTGTCGCAATGCTTTATCGTTATGCTTATAAAACGGAAGTCCCGGGTTCAGCGTATGCGCCGTTTGTGCCAAGTGAAGCTTGTTATTTATCACGTAACAATTACCCCTCCTACCGCCATCCAAATTCCATGGCCCATATTGCGGTAAACCACTATAGCGCGTAGAGGATTAAACCCAAAAAAAATCCTTTCACACAAATACACAAGTAACAAATTAGATCGAAGATCCGAGACGTAATACATTGCATCGCTACAAGGGCACTAACCTTTGTTTGGCTTTACGTAACGCACAATGTAACTGGATTTTTTTTTGTCGTCATTAGAGCAGGCATGTTTTATACTGCAACTGGATTGAGACGGTCAACACCCGTCCTCGCCATTGCAATAAATAATTGGCTAGTGTTGCTTTAATGCCACTTTCGCCGTCATTTATCGATATTTATCTATCGATATTAAAAGGCAACATTCTTATAGTGTCTTAAACCAATGGCGGTAGGCCCATACAAGCCATATACAAGATATATAGATATCTACTAAGAAATTTTTTTTTTAATTCCACTATTTAGTAGGCAGGATCTTTTGACTGTTCCGTGGCGCAACGATTTACCCGCTTGCCCTGTGACGCGGAGGACCCGGTTCGAAACCAAAGGAGTAATTTAGTCTTGACTATGGTAAGGTTTTTAAAACCGTCAAAACTACCACCGTTAATGTTAATCCGCTGTCATAACGGCATTACTGTGTTCCGGCAGTTACACATGTCACAGCCAGATGTAATCTGGTGGAACACCACCTAGGGTTTCATTGTCACTTAACCCTTTGCGCTCGAAGACTTTAACGGTTGGACTACGCTAATGATACATTAATTTTTTAAATCAATTTGTTACAAGTGTCTTACATATAACATAAATTTAATTTATTTACATACATTACATAAATATTGAAAAATGTTATATATGAATATATGTATAGACTTGTAGAAAAGAGACTACCGCCACGCATTTAGGGATGTCGCGCGAAACATTGTGGTGCACGAGTGGCGCCGTTCGAGCACAAAGGGGTAACATCAGGACAAATCGACGTCAAGTATTAGTCCATAAATGATAAAAGAAGGGAGAGGAGAATCAAATTTCACATTATTATTATTCGGATAACATGAAATAGATGAACATACTGGCGGAAGATTAATTTTAACACTAAACAAACTTACTTTACCTAGAGAAGAACGAGAAAAAGAAAAGAGAAAGAATTATTTTCATAATTAAGATCATTTACCTCACTACCGCACTTTTATAACATATTTAATTACGTCATCGCTTTAACTAGAGGTTGACAGTTATCATGGGGTCGGTTTGGAATTCTCCAATAGGCTCACAGCGACCGGACGTCGATTAA
This sequence comes from Pharmacophagus antenor, assembly GCA_018245475.1. NCBI lineage: Eukaryota > Metazoa > Arthropoda > Insecta > Lepidoptera > Papilionidae > Pharmacophagus > Pharmacophagus antenor. The sequence continues at coordinate 2,036 of DWQX01004770.1, forward strand.
TTAACAGATACCTCATACCTTAAACGCGCCTCGGCGTCTGAATGGTGACCATTAGACATTTACTAGCATTGACGCGAAGTCTAGATCTTAATCATTAGTTAAGTGAAGCAAAGCGCTACGTTACTACACGTTAGTTGGAGACCATTTGAGGTAACAACAGCCTAAAAGTTATTAGTATGGCCCACAAAACCAGTTCCTCATTCGATTCCATCATTTCGTTATTATTCTTAATCATATCTTTTATTATTAATACCAAAATTTAAGGACATCTTTTCATGGTTTTCTTTTAGATGCCATAGTAATTTGATACATTAATTTAACCTTATATTACAGACCAACGTAAGTCTGGTGAATATTTTAATGTACGTTCCTGCGTCAAACTAAACTAAACATAGTTTCAAACAAAAAAAATAAGTTATTAAAATATATTACATTAGATAATCTTAATAGGTAAGTGTTTTACTTTCACTTTTACTAATAATGTTTATTAATATTTTCGTATTTAAAATGTAAAATAAAAATAAAAAGTGCTTAATTGATATGCTTAAATTAATATTGAAATTGAAATTTATAATAATATTATCCTAAATTTGATAGAAGTAACACGGAATACATTTTATTTTTAAAATAAACATCTACAGAGTAATAAATAATTATAGAGTAATGAAGGGTAGAGTTGTACAGTTCATAATTTTCGAAGGCACAATTGCATGGCGGTGGAACTATAGAATGGCTCTAAATTACGTTCTTAGCAAATACTTATATGCACTCATGGTAGTAAATGATAGATTGTGAACGAAATACCTGAGTACGAGAGTTGCCAATGTCTTTGAACTGATCTAGTGCTCCCGGCGGTATGCGGCGACACGCTAATGCCTGTAGAGTCAACCCGGAAGGCATCTGGCTACCGCTATTTTATCTGTCCGTATATAATGTACCAATACCATTGAACCTTCATACCGGATGTAATATTTCAAATGAAAGAACATTTAATTCAATGCCACAAACGCTCACAGATAATATATATATTATAATAAATTTAGAGATCAATTCATATTTCTTATAAATAAAAAAAAAATGTAATATAATTGAAACATGTTAACGATTTGCTATTATAGTACATATTATGGCAAGTATTTAATCAAATATTAAATGATATTTGTGTTTTAGTAACAAAAATACAACAAAATTATTAAAACTTAAAAATTAAAGGTGTAAGTAATAATATTATTTTTTATAAAAATAAATTGTTGAATTAATTAAACCCATTATTTTGAATAAAATAAAAAGTAGAATTATAATTGGCTTGTTTAAATGATAAGAAAAAAGTGAAACCATTAAATGAAAATCTCTTCCGTTAATGACTTCATAATCATTTTAATATGAAAAAATACAAATCATACATTCTCACATCCCCATTTCGTCATATTATTTTATAAAAGAGGAATTGAATGCTACTTCTAAGTTTATTCAATTTAAAATAAACATTGAGTTTGACATAACGCAAACGAGTGTAAATAATCACAGAGTAAAATTTCTTTTCAAAACAGCTAAATAAATTAATTATTAATATTTTTTCTCGTAAGTAAAGAACGTGCAAATTAAGTATCTTACGTAACTGTAGATTTTTATAAATCCTGACTTTTATAGAGCTGTCATACGAATTAGATTGCGTGTACCGTTATACGAAGCATTCCTTTGGAACGTTAATATTTTTGTTGATATAAAGTTCAAAAATTATGAAAAAAAACTTCAATAAGCATGTTCCTTAAAATTATTTAATTATTTTACAATATATTGCTACTCACTAATAAGTTTTTCGAAAGGCTAGAGTAGAAATATAAATTTTAAGTAATCTATTTAATTGGGTATTTTTAAGAAGTATAAATTTGAAATATAATAATAGCTATTTTGTTATGCGTGTAAAAGAATATTTTAATACTAAATATTTTTTACTTTTTTTATTTTTTTTGCGAGCCTGTGGTAATTTCATGTTTGATTGTATTCTTAAATTTCCTATTTTGCAAAAGAAAAATGTATAAAGTAATATTGCCACAAACAATGAAAAAAGAGATAAAAAAAAGTCGAACTTATTAAGTTATATGTACTTTCTTGTTTATGTTATAATAGTGTTTTGCAATCTGTTAAGGGTGACGAAAGAAAAAAATCTTGCCCGTATGGTAGACTCACAAGGTGTTGGATTTCTTAGGGTGTACCTTACAGGTGGTCGAGCGGTGGGTGTTCGAGGACATTTTGTTTTTTTTTTCAGACTTTCCAGTAAGTAGGCTGCAGATGTATAATTCCTACGAAATTATCAATATGGTGTTTAAGTATTATTATCATATATTTCATGTCGTATTTATCATTAACACTAGAATAACTAACCATTCAAAATAACCCTTAGCATCATTAATTGGTCACAACATTTAACTTTTCTTTTGATAATTTTTATTAAATCTTTCCTTTCCTTAACTAGTTATCTGCGTCGTGATAATTGATTTTTTTTTATCTAATTTTACTTATATAATTTAAAAAAAAATAACGTCCAAACTTTTGTACAAATCACTACAATAAACATTACATCGTGAAACTTATTGCAAATATCCCTTGTATAAGCTGTTACTAGTATCAAATCTTTTGAAAAATATGTTGTTCTTTTTCTTTCATGGATCGTATTATTTTATTAATAATAGATATAGTCGTCAAAAACAATCAACTGTTTAAGAACTAAGTTACCTTACACGGCCTGATTAACCTTTTTTTTCGCGGGGAAATCCTGCATAGGATACCCTTACGCTACTAAAAGTGACGAGGGAGTTATGTCGGACTCTTATCTACTAAGACCCCACGATGTTCGGTGTTCCTCTTAACGCTCTGAGTCAGTACTACGGGAACGCTTTGGCACACTACCGTAGTCCACTGTCTGATAATCTCAACTACAGGTGCTGTTTAGCTACCTGTCTTGGGATTAGAGTACTTTGATAAATATTAATAGTTCATTGAATTTCTTGGTTTTATTTGTTTTTGAGGACATACGAAAGAATACATTTTTAATGAAAAGGGAGACATTGAACCAAATGGGTTGAGAAACACTGTCGTATATATTTATTTATTAATTCATTTATTTTAACGGCTACGAAAGTGTTTTTTTTTTTTATTATTGTTGCATCTTGGAATTTTTACATTAGTCATTATTCGACTAAAACTGAAAAAATATAGAAACAGGTCCCCACTGGCCAGACGTGCCCAAATGCCCACATTCAACTTAACACATCTTTTTATAAGGTGATTATAAACAGTCCAGTATCTAAAGCTAAATTTATTTGCGCTCCTAACAATAGGGAATTGGGTGATCATAGCTAATCGTAGAGTATTAAGAATCGATTATAGGGTTGTCACATTGCCAAACAAGAGATAACAGTAGTACGACAGGGTTTAAAAATTAATACCAACAGTATTAAGAATTGAATCTCGAATTACTACAATGTGCAACATAAGATAACAAAAATATGACATGTACCTGAAAAATTCTTGTCACTAATTGAATCAAGAGTTGCCACTTAACCAAACACGACATAATAATAATAATGCAACATAGTGTTGGAAAATCGATACTAGAGTATTACGAATTAAATCATGGGTAGCTACATTGCCAAATACAAAATACCAAAAGTGCGACGTGATACTAAAAAATCGATACGTAAAGTATAACGAATTGAACCAAGGGCTGCCACAAAACTAAATATGAGATAAAAATGATGGTACGGGGTATTGAAAAGTCGATACGTCGAGCACCACAAATCAAATCAAGACTAGCCACGTTGCCAAAGACAAAATAACAAAAGGGCGACGGGATGCAAAAAAAAATCGATACGTAAAGTATCACGAATGGAATCAAGGGCTGCTACATAACTAAATATGAGTTAACAATAATAGGATGGGGTGATGAAAATTCCATACGTAGAGCATCATAAACCAAATCTAACGTTGCCACATTGCCAAAGACGAAATAGCAAGAGCGCGACGGGACGATAAAAAATCGATGCGTAGAGTATCACGAAACAAATCTAGGGTTGCCAAATTGCCAAAGACTAAATAGCAAGAGCGCGGCGGGACGATAAAAAATCGATGCGTAGAGTATCACGAAACAAATCTAGGGTTGCCACATTGCCAAAGACGAAATAGCAAGAGCGCAGCGGGACGATAAAAAATCGATGCGTAGAGTGTCACGAAACCAATCTAGGGTTGCCACATCGCCGAATACGAGATAATAACGCGACGGCCCGTGCCGGCGGGTTATCAACGGCCGTGCGCATGCGCGGGGCCATTTTTTATCGGGCCATTCACGAATAACCGCCACCGACGACCGTTAGCACCTGCCTGGTGGGTAGCGTTTCACACAAACATGACGCCAGAACGGCCAACTATATATACATCATATATACATATATACATAATACAAATCTCTAGAAACGCAAGTACATTGAATATGTTCTACAAATACTCTATTTAATCGTCGATACATTCGATTTAGATACCGAAATCATTTTAAAAAGTTACGTTTTCGTTTCTCTTTCTTTACTTTCTTCGTATCACTCAAACACTATCGGACTAATTCAATGTAATAATATCAGCTTAAACTGGTTAATACTTAAGTAACTTCATATAGCGCAAAAATCTTTCATTTGTTCTGGATTATAGATTCTATTACTTACTATCCACACGAACATAGACACAAACTAGTAGGGAAATAATAATTCCTAATTAATAAAAAGCTTAAAACGTCTAAGCTTCGAAAGCTTGGCGAAATTCCATTTGGCGGTAAACAGACATACGTGTAAACAAAAGATAAACGTCCAATGCTAATACCTACACCGAAAAATCATAGACATCTAATGTTACTTGCTATCTTCTACCAAACGTCATAAAATGTTTAATTTAAATTTTCCATAATTATGTTTAGAAACCTTTCTGAAGATCAAAGCGCGATAGAATAAAATTACTACTTATTGCTGACCATATTAATGTGGATTAGAAATGTATTTATGACCATATAAGAATAGTAAACAAGTTTCTTTTCTTAAATAACCGTTGTATCCGCTATTCCAAGCCGTGAGTAGTATACATTGGCGTCTTATCGTACAGTTGCATATGCCCGAAGCGATTGTAAATATAATTTATGCATATAGAGATTATCATTCGTAAATTCTTATTGTACGTGTAGCAATACACAAGGCGAGTTTACAAGCGCGATAACGGAGCTAATGCGAAGTTTACATTAGCAGAGGCGTGCCGCGGCCGGCTGGTGATAATGCAAACGGGTCGTCCAGCGTCACGCGGGCCGCGATAGGGCCCGTCCGGACATGTCCGGCGCGAGCGAGCGCTCAAAGTGCGCGTCCAGGCGGGCCCGCGGCGTACGCTACGCGTCGGGTCTTAATCAGCGCAACCGGTTGCCGCGCATTCTTAACGGATAACGCGAACGCCCGACGGGCTGATCGATGGCAGCACTCACCGTCCGTTGGGCGCCGACGGCGAGTGCACCAGCTTCACCGCGAACAGGAACTGTATCGCGCACACGAGCAGGCAGCACAGGTTGAGAGAGAGCGTCAGCGCGCACAAGGCGAGCGTCACCTCGTACACCACGGCGAACTCGTCGGGCGCGCCCGCCGCCGGCGCCGATATCTTCAGCAGGAACAGCAGCGCGAGCAGCGCCAGCAGCAGGCTCACGAGGCACAGCAGCGCCAGCGACGTCAGCGCCTCCTCGGTGGCCGCGCGCGAGCTGCGGCTTCTGATCGGCACGGGCCGCGGCCGCATGCCCGTCGCGTTCCCGTTGGCCAGCTTCGGCGGCGGGGCGACGGGCGCGGGCGCCGCCGCGGGCGCCGCAGCCGCCGGCGGCTGGGCTCCGGGGCTGACGCTCGCCGAGGTGCCGCCGACGGAGTGCTTCGACGAGTCCAGCGTGGACACGTTGAGGGGCAGGTGGTGGTGCGGCCGCCGCGGCATGTTCTGGTAACGGTGGTCGGCATCGCTCGCCGCCGGCGGCCGCGTCGCATGCTTCAACATCGCGCGGCTCTCACGCCGTGGGCTGCCATCGCGCCGACTGGCCGTCCGGCATGCGGGCCGGTGTGATCGCGCGACACGGCCGCTCCGTGCGGCGGACGCGGCTCGACTGACGGCCCCCGCGGCGGCGCCCCCACTCCACCTGTAATTATGTCAGACCGGTGCAGGGTGCACCAACCACCGCATACCACTGGACCTACCCCGGCAATCAATCCCAGATCACAATAAGTGTCTCATAGTCGAAGCATTTTGCTCACAATCGCTTGTTGTGCACTAATGGAGCTTGTTTACAAACGCCGCGCAGTTTGTTGTAAACTCTCGGCGATCCAACGACTAGGAATTTGTGCTGTATTAATAAGTCGAACAGGAACGAATTTCGATTAAACTAAATACGGGATATGTTTAAACATTTTTTTAACATTTGTGGACGGAATTTAAATAGATGACGCGTTCATAAATCGTAAAGATTCTTAGAATATCGAAACTGTGGCTAAGAAACAATCGTAAACAAATCTTAATGTTTCATATTTTATTTAAATAATAACATATTGGTTACAATAATGTAAACTATACATTCGCTGTGTTAATGAATAAATATTTCTTTGTTCGTGCAATAAATTGTACTTTCATTGTATAACTGAGAATGTACGCATCATGTGTTCGGGGCAATTTTTATGTTTCTTCATACGATACGATGCCTTTATTTATTAATAGAAATGATCAAAACATAACATTCTTTCTAAGGCGATAAGACGTACAATATATGTCAATGGTGGGTGTATATGTTGACTGGCTTGGTGTAATGGCAGTAACTCCGCCTCTTACGCCAGGGGTCGCAAATTCGATTCCAGCTTACGACAAACATTCATGTGATGAACATTTGTGTCCGTTTTGCGTCTGATTGTTTTATATTTTAAGTATTCATTTAAAAATATATATTTATCTATATCGGTCTCTGATAACCCATATTACAGGTGCCTAGTTACCTACCTTGGGATCAGTGTACTATGTGTGAAATGCGCCAGATATTTATTTTATTTTATATGTCATGGCAATTAATATATTTATATGCAATTCTTCGCAATCGTTCTGCGTTCGGGTTCAAAGACTTCATTGTCGCAGTGTTTTACCACTCGCATCGTGACACATAGGTTGCGGATTCGATTCCAGGATGCATAGTGGTTGTCGTTGAACGTTGTTAGGGTTTCAATCGAGGCCCCCGGGCAAGCTACCGCCACACTTGTGTTCCGGTAATCGTACACGTGAGAACTGAAGGTGTTCTGGTCGCGCACACTTCACCTTCTGTGACCCAATTGTCGATTGACATCGTGTGAACTTCACATCGAACGCAAGCGGATTGCGTATTAAACAAAAAAAATGTTATATTAACCTCAACGAGTTCACGCCGGCGTGACCCACCGGTGGGTCACGGTAATCTCCCATCATGCGATAAGTGCACGGACTAACTGCTTTGAATTTATTAAACGCTCAATGCATTAATATTGTAGGCGAAGGTAAAACACTGCAAGAATATGGATCATATAGTTTGACTGCAATTCTGTCCATACAAAATACTCCATTGATATTTTCGTTGTAAACGCCCGCCGCCCCACACAAAACTATTAATGTGTTAAACATACAATATTGCATTTCCATCATTGCCTCTGTCCGCAATATGTTGCACGAAGGAAATGGAATGTGGTATGAAACAAAAGCGAGAAATGAGAATGGGAGGAAGGGCGAAAGCGAGATTTAACTATAAGGGATTAAATGACAATGGAAATTACTAGGCTCTCTATACACTTGACGGGGGAACGAGGAAATCTATTTATATAAAAAAAAAATATGATGCATCAATATTATTTTATTAAAAAAAAAAACATTCTAATTTTGAATAGATAACTTTTTTTCAGTTTATCTTCGAAGAAGTAACGTCTTCTTCTCGAAATAGGTGCTCTTTCGTAAGACCGATGATTCTCTGCGAATATCGAGGTTGGAGTATCTAATGTAAAATACAGGTATCAGTATTACCTGTGGTGAAAATCTATACTTGTAATAAAACTGTAGAAAGGTCAATTCTGCACGTTGAATATATATACAATATTAATATTGGAGGATGACTGGTGATCGATACTGATGTCAAAAATGATAGGTAAATTTTTCGTCTGTCTGTCTGTATGTGCACGAATGGATAAAAAACTACTGAAGGGATTTGAAACAAAATTGGTGCGATTGTAGTCCATACTCCTGGGAAGGTTATGTATTATATAGAAGCTATATTTAGCCAATTTTGACTTTTAAATGTTCGTATAGGCGAAAGGAATGTTTAAAATGTGAGTTATTTTTTATATAGTAACGGTCAATAGAAATCGAGGCCGCAAAGTATCCGAGCGCTGTTTACATTAATTTACGTAGGCCCTATGACCTTAAAAACACAATACTATAATGTCGCAAGATACAATCAAATGTACCTGATCACGTGTTTCAACTGATTTAAGGTTTTTTTTTATTTTTTTTTCTCGTTCTCCCCTGTTGAGATATAACAGGGCGTTGTACTATCTGTTATTTATTTACTTGCTTATATTATATTGGGTTGTCATACCTCTTCTTCCGTTTTATTCCTTCTATACCTTTCTATCATCTTTCACACCACATTCCATTTTTTTTTCTGTCATAAGTCGCTCAAAATAAGGAAGACAATCCGTCTTTATTTTCTTAAAATTTGTGCGCTTCACATTTCTTATTTCACTGACTTAGCTTTGATACACTTGCAGAACATGAATTTAATTTTTAACTGCTTCCGTGCTGCCACAGGAGTAGTGGTGATGGATTGTGGCAGGATATTTCGAAACCGTCGTGCTTTGTAACCGGTTTAACCGCTTGCCGTGAAACGTGGAGGGCCCGGGTTCGATTCCTGGGCCACAGGTGTAACTGCTGCTGCTGCTGTTGGGTACGGTGAAGTTTGCGCTGTTAGTCTTTTTGACGACTATTATAGCTTTTTCGAAACTGGCTCACGGCTCCGGTGATCTGTGAGCTCTCAACAGGTGTAATGGATTCAAGATGGTGGAAGGGTTATACAAACCCGTCGGGTTAGCTATCACCCTCGATGTCAATCTGCCGCCGTAACAAAACTGATATGTTCCTGTCATACAATACGTTCACTTACTTATTTTTACATAACATCAAATGACGCGGTCAAGTGTTAGTCCATAAATGATAATAAAAAAAGTTTCAAGTATCTTTGCGATCCAAATTCAATGGGTATCATTGTATTTATTATTTTTTATTTAATCAGTTATACCTAAAACTCCTGACTTAAATTAATGTTACAATAATTTCGTGATATAATTAAAATAGTTTTTTTTTTTTAATCCTTTGACGGTTGAATCGGGGTTTAGCGTGGGTTGGGAAGTGTCAAATTCGTACGAAAAGAACGACACATGCTAGTACTTATTAGTTTGGAGATAAGGGCGCAATTTGAACGGACTTAATTTTCATCGCAAAATCTTTCGATCGTAATCGTAATAAATTATGTACTGAACTTAAAAACCTTTTAAAAAAATAAATTCGTTAAGCGATAATTACATGAAATGGAATGACCATGAGAAATTACGTAAGGGTTTGTAGCCGAGAGCGAATGGTAGAGAGGGGTTTCCGCACATGTCGACATATGTCCACAATAGTTTAAGGGTTAACGACCCTTGCTTATATCGGCTAGTGTACACATATGAAATTAAAACAATCGAATTTGTGCGATGTAAATCATTTTATTACGAAACATTGCATGGCACTGCTTAATTAAGGCTGTTTGCGCAACGCCTCCGATATGGCGTGAGCTCGTGACACGGTACGCGTGTCGTCGCATACCTTATCGAGGGCAGTGCGACTTTGGGCCAAGTAACGCAGGAAGTTAGGGTCAAACTTCTTAGATAACAAAAGAACACAAGACAGCAACCACTGATATAAATTGTAATAACATAGTCGTCTATTGATACGTCGATTTCTTAACGCATATTTATTTTATTGATTTTCCTTATTTAATTATAATATTTACCTTAAGGGGGTGACAGAATAATCATGCTGTAGAATTCTTTTTACATAATTACGTTAAAGAATTGTAATGATGTTTTTTAATTAAAGTTCAATATAACTAATAAGAAAAACGATGCGAAAATAAATTCTTTTAGACCATGCAATGGGACGCGTAGAATCAAAACTCGAGTCAATTTTTTTTATCGATTTTGGGCAAACACTTTCACGTGATGTTAAATGATAAATGATAATCTTTTTTTTTCTTTTTTTTAGAGGCTTATTGCCATATATGGTTATATCGGCCCCATCGTATCTTGATATATAAATAAACAACATATTTTATTGAAGACAGCGCAAAAATCTGCTAATTAACATTGCTTCCTCGGATAGTGGTGATGATAAAATACATTGGCTCACATCAACCCGACCCATTTCCAGCCCAAATCTTGACTGTAACGCCCTTCTTAAAGGCTCCGTACGGACACATTCGGGCGTAGTTGTTGAAGTGTTAAGCGTGATACTGCTATAGCGGCTAATTACCATTGAGAATGGTACATTTTCAAGTGTGTTCATTAAATTCAAACATCATCCAAACTCCACTGGTTATGCCAATCGAAAAACCAGTACGTCAAAGAGGCAGTAAGAATCGGCCCGTCTCTTAATTGAGTAAACAGCCCGAGGACTGCAAACCCTTAGATCAGGGATTCCCAAAGTGGTTTCCTAGAGGTCGAAATAAACGAAAACTGATTTTGGAGATCGACGAGGTCTAAAAATCGACCCCTATTAAATTAACACAAGTTCTTATTTAATACTTTCAAGATAGGTAGATGCTGTATTGTTTATGTTGTGTTACTTGGAAAACTCTAAAGTTAGGCCCCCTTATTCATAATAGTCTGCTAACTTAAAGCATTGCTAATTCTCACTCTGTCTTCTTCTATTGACCTAAGTCAGAATGAAAAATAACAATCTGTAGCAGCTGTTTTATGTTAGCGGACCATTATGAATAAGGGGGTTGATCTTAAAAGTAGGTAATTTGGCCATGGGGGTCTGAGGTGACAGTTCGTTTTGGAAAAGGTGTCACTGGTCTAAAATAGTTTGGGGATGCCTACCTTAGATAGTGTTTCAATGCATTTATAGCATTATACTACTATTATAAGATAAGTATATACTAATATTAGTTTAACGTGATTTATATTTATCATTGCTCCGGGGATGAATTTCTATTCGACTTAGATAAAAAATGAACTGGAAGTGGTCCGATAAGGAACATATACATCTGCTAAGCAGGTGCCAAGCTGCCACGCGCTTGTCACAGGCGCCCGGCAAGTTTTTATTTGATAAATATACAAAAACTTCTACTATAGCTTTTTTATAATTCTGAGTCGGGTAAACACTAGCTCAATTTCATATAGATTTTTATGTAAATTCTCTTTTTATATAATTATATAATTTCATTACTAAAATTTGTTGGTTTTGTTTTGTCATTTATATTATTTATGTAATCATTTACATAGGTGATAAAAAAGTATAGGTCGTTTAATTATATATATATATATCCATTTATTTATATATAGGTATTATTATAAAATCATTTTTATAAAGTCATGAACTTTTATATTACACCCTCCGTTAGAATGGGCTAACACTTGGGCATAAATTCACATGATTTTACGTGAATTACTTACGTACATAGTGAACAGGTAGATTTCCCGAAAATTATTTGGCACTCACGTGCATACGGTGGTCCCGGATTCGATTTCCGCTACATGAGTGTCGAAGTCTGAGCGATGGTGAGAATTTCTCGAACCCACCCTGACAGCTATCAACCCCAATGTATATCTGCCACCATAACAGCGTTGCATTATTCCGGCAGTCGTGCATGTGAGAGCCGGAGTATTGTAACCGAGCTTGCTTTACTAACAACGGCGTCATTGTCACTTATTAGCATGTGAAACATAGGTATATGCGCCTACGCCTGTTAAAAACCTCGATCGTTCTCTTAAATACATTATGCGGTGAAATGTATTGAAATTAATATTAATGATGTTTTCGATTGTGAAGAGATATATCCAGTGTCATTGACACTGGATATAACTCGGCGGAATATAGGCTATATGTATACGTAGTGATTAACTGTCGCTTAATAAGTTTCTTCTCGTGTCCTTTATAATGCCAACAAGCTGTCGTT
>DWQX01004771.1:0-14312 GCA_018245475.1 Pharmacophagus antenor
TATATATATATATACATATAATCGCTTAAGCACTTATAGCTGCTTTATAAAAAAATTTAAAACACTTTAACACTCACAGAAATTTCTGTTATAATTGAAGCGAATTATCTAATTGATTCCTCGCTAGGGGCAGAATGGTAATCTAAATAATCTCTGTACTACAGTTCCACTGCTGTGTAATTCGCTCTTGGCTTTCATTTACATAATAAATGATAATTGAAGTAATCAACACGCTCCGCAATGCATATCGCGTTACCACTTGAGTCCTAATAATAATACTGATGTAAAACAATCATTGTGGAAGTTCAAATTCAAGTAATAGAAGTCTGAACAATAAAAGTAACTACAACAAAAAAGTATTGATTTCTTGTTTTTTATCAAGCGAACATAGCGATAAATGAAATAAGATTTTGTAATCGAAATAGATCAATTGGATACCATATCAACATTGTATTAAACAGTGAACATATTTATAATTCGCTAAATAAACAAGGCTAAACAAAATTAAAACCATATTATTTTTATTAGTAGTATTGCAAATATTAGTCCTAACTTCTATTTAGTTACTATCAATTCAGACATAAGCTTACAACATGCCTGATGAATTATTTATTCTCTGGAAATCTAACCTTAATATTGTTAATTCCAACTTGTGAATGTATAATTTGATTCTAATTATAATATACATTATCTATTTTAAAGTGTTCTACTCGCTATAATTTACATCCGATTGTTTTGAAAAAATTAAGAACGCAAGCCCCGCCTAATATCAGGCGACCACTCATGTATGTACATATATTAACTAAAGGGTTCACAAATAAACTTCTTTTTAGCCTGACGAGTTAAAATGTAAGTAAATAAAAGGCAGTGAGGGGATTAGCGAGGCCGCGTGAGGCGTGGTTGGTCGTATCTCGTGGCTCTGCGATGGCGACGATGATATTGCAGAATTCGATCGCGAAACAGGCTCCGAACTCTCTGTGTATTTCTAGTCTATGGCTAAACTATAAGATATATATTGCACTGCAACTTTTATAATAGCACTGTCTGAACTTAGACCAATAAACCTTTAGAGAAATCAAAATATATATTTTATATACTTGTACCTGTAAAAGTATTTTTTTAAATAACATGTCTTTAAGGTATATATTTATGTACAGGTAAATATTTATGTTAAATATTACAACTAAAGTATATTCTCACCGCGTTTTACCACTGCACATGGCATTTTCAAAAAATGTTACGAGTTCGACAGTACAACATCGAACCCGGAACTAATACCGCGAGTATTTCCTATTATTTACAAGGCGGAAAATAGCTATTTAATTTTTGTTTCAACGACTACCCGTAAATTTTAAATCTGGTGATCGGTCTTTACTCTCAGAGACTGTCTAGGTAAGTAGCACTATTCTACTTTTCGATAATAACATGCACACACTATTAGGTATTAAAGACATTAAGGGCAAGCTAGTGAAGGCACTAGAGACAAGAGACACATTTACGTTTTATGTGATGCTGTACAAATGTATTAACAGACCATGTATAATGTCGTGTGATTGACATGCTTGTCAGTTAACCTCCGGTGAATATTCTGCTCTTCACTTCGTTTTCGTGTTATTGACAAAAAAAGTTATTTAGTTACTACTCTTGATATAGAGATGTAAAGATACCAATAAGTAGAGTCATGACTATATTGCATGATGGTAAACACACACTTTTTCATTACCTTTATATCTCAGTATTTTACAATTTTCAGTCAATCTAATTATTATTCAGAATGGACACTACCACTGTCCTCTAATTTTATTTTAAGCAAATAAAACGTGTTTATAATCATTTGATGAGATTTTAGAAAAAATAATATCGAATATAGATTTTTTTTTGAAAAAAGTCTACATTATGAGTATTTATTTGAATACTCTTACAAGTACAATGTTTTTACGGGGACATAAATATTGCAGACTAGACATCAAGATTCCTGTAAGCCCTTCGTAGCACCCGAAGGAGTTCTACTATCAATTATTGATGGAAACTTTTAGGCTTGTAATATATAGAGCGGATGGGCCACATCTTTTTAGGTCACGTTTAAAAACTATTCTGTTATTCATAAGTTTTGTAACTTATATTAAGACAGGAAGCATGTAATCAAAAAAATCCAAAAATAACAAACAGATAAAAACTTATCTAATGATAAACCGTATGTACTGTTAACAAATCCAAACACTTATCAGTAAAACTAATCATTAAATCGAATATTGTTCTAAATTTCATATTTTTAATTCATTTACACGTAAGCCTGATAACTTTTCAAAATTAAATTTCTATTTTAATACTCATATCACCAGCAATTTTGCAATAGAAATCCTGTCGATATCGGTCCAGTCGTTTTAAAGAAAACCTATATATATTTTTTTTTAAGTTTTAATAAAAACGTGTTATATTTATTATAGAAATAAAAGTAAAGCCATATAAGTATAGGTTTTTGACCAGTCCACGAACAAACATGTTATTATAACGAATTTTGCCTCGTAAACGTTAATTATAAATGGTATTAATTAATAAATATTTCAAACGAAAGGTTATCAACGATAAACCATAATAGATTATTTCAAATAGAAACGTGTGTTTTCTATATGTCTTGCAGACTTTACCACAATAATTAATGAGAACGCGCAAAAACTTTTAATACCAGATACATCAAGCTAATTAATACAAAACTAACAATTTTATTGTATAATCAATCATTTTAAAGTAATTATTATACATTACAGTTTTTTATAATTTTTTTTTCATAATATTTGTTTTTTTATTATAACAATTTATTAATTAGTAAATTTTAAAATAATCCGTTGATACAGTATTGAAAATAATCTTTATTTATTCCACAAAATTACATTACAACAATAAAACTTAAACTATGTAACAATAAAAAACTAAAAAATAAAAAAAGCTAAAAAACAATAAAAGTCGTACTTATAAGTGTTTCTGATTATTCTATTGTATTAACTAAAGTAAAATGTACAATTTTTTTTTAAAGTAACAAATGCAAAAGTTTTCTTTAATTTACTCATACAAAATAATTAATAATTTTAATTTAGTTACATAAATATGTAGAATTAGTAATCATTTTTATTACATTATACTTCAAAGAAACATGAAATATAACAACCTAAAAATTATGAAATAATGCGTCTTATATTATTCTTGAGGTAATAAATAGTGTTTATAAACAAAAATAACAAAATTAACAATGATTTTGTTTTTGATGAACTGTACCAAACCCGAAATGAATACGCCTAACACTGGCATGAGAGAATTCATTTGCAGAATTTAAATTAAAAATAAAATGCTTACGAGTGCTATAATGAAAACGGGCTAAGTGTTTTAATTTCGTTTCAATAAGCCATGTCGCCGCACAGACACTGATTAAGTTCCTCATAAGGGCTCCTCTGATGCGAGCATGTGGTGCGCCTGGGCAATATATTGCGTATACGAAATTAGCATAGGCATCTTGGGTCGTTACTTCAATGAGAAACCAGTCTCAAGTTTGGCGAACTTTAATTATAAAAAAATATAATTGGTGTTATTTACTTTACAACACATCTTTTCATTAAATTCATAATCGATTGAAACCAATTGTGGACTTAAAACAGAGTAGTTCTGAAATATTGAATCTACAAGGCAACATTTGCAAGGGAATTTTAATTAACAAATATATAGAACGTAAATTGATTTTTTTTACGAATAAAAAGGTTATACTTTAAAAATACGATGATAAATATACACCTATTATGTTGGGATTACTGATATAAGTGAAAATACCACATGATGATGAAAAATATTATAATTATTTTAGAAATGGAAGGAAGCCCTCTCGATACTTTTGATCGTTTTAGATATATTGAAGGCCCCTCCAAATAGAAGTAATACAGGAACAAGTTTACCCGAAGTCTTTAGAAACCACTGGTTTTGGAATATTAACAATACCCTACTGAACTATTGTTAAATAAATCCATTTTACAATTTCATCATAAAATTCAATGAACTAAATTTCTCTTACTGCATAGTCTTTAGCTGCAACTTAACATAAAATGATTGAATAGTAATATAAGCCTTGAGATTCACTTAAGAAATCGTTTAATAATTTATATGAAAGTCGACTGTGAAGTTTACGTGTAACTGACAAACGCTCACTTTTGACGCCCACCAAAAGGTCATGCAGTTCGCATGACTCAAATAAAACCACGTAAAACCTTACTTACCTTTAACATTAATGTAAAAAAAAATATGACTTTCTCAAAAGATTTGACATAACAGTCGAGAATGACGCTTTCATGATCGAAATTGAATCTTTCTTTCCTTAAGAAGTTTATATACATTTATATACAAAAAATGCTATTCTCTATGGACTTTTCTGTGGATAAGTAAATTAGTACGTATTTCTTGTTGTAATGAGGTACGTTGTTCTTGGTGATCGAACTGAAAAATATATAATGTAAATTGGCATCTGACCATTATTTATTAAATTGATACATTTGTGTGAGAAAATACATAAAATCTAATTTAAACGATACGCAGCTGTTATATTTCACGATCTGGTACATTAACTTTGTTAATTAGGCGGAACTCCTAAACGGTTATTATAAACAAATTTAGTTACTTAACACAAAATCAAATTATTTTATAAATTCAATGTTTGTTTCCAAAAATGGGTTGACATTAAAATAAAATTGAAGATATATGAAAAATGCTATTTCGTAATTATTATGTGTAGGTATTTCTATTTAATTAATAATAAGTTAATTATTACACTAATGAAAAAAATATTTAGTGTACTAAAAACAAGTCATTTTTAAAAAGTGAATTATATTTACGAGATAATGCAGCTGATACCTTTCTTTGAATTAAAAGCTTCTATCTTCTCGTATCATAATAGTTATTAAATTGTGGTAAAGAAGCAGTAATTTATATAATTTTCGATAATAATTGTATAATTTTAGAAAGGAATAAATGGTAGTTCGTTTCTAAAAATTCCATTACAAAAAAAAACGGAACTTAATTTCAGTGTCACTTCTAGAATCATACAAGATTTTATTGATTTATGTCTTTATAAAATGAAAATATTTCTTTAAATGAAGATTACAATAGCTTACTGAACGAGCAAAAACTAAGTAAACGTCTTAATCTCATGTCCGAAACATGATACATAAAAACTTTAATAATGTCATTGCTGTCTATATTCTATATTGATATAATGGTAACACTGCAATTGTTTTCGAAGCCATAAATATCTTTTACAAAAGATTTCGCGGTTTACACAAAAGCTAAACGGGCTGATAAGCATTTTTTTTTCTCAATCTCAAGCAAGGACCGACTTTCCTGCGGCGGTGCGGCCTATAAATATTAATACAATCAAATGTTTTGACATGGACCTTTTTTAAAGCTTTTATCTTCTACCTTCGCTCATTTTTTGTGTGGATCGGTTTCATTTTTATTTCGTGTTAATTTGAGCAGTAAACTCAGTCTTTTAACAGATCGTAAAGTAGAGTAAGTAGAGAGAAAGGCACCAGGTGCCAATTGAAAGCGTTTAAGCTATAATATTGTATACTCTAAGTTAATAATACTGTAAGGAAGGTATTACAGTTTAAATCCTGATAAATAAAAAATAATTTATGTAGTTAACAATCTACATTGTACTATTATTACTGTTAATATTGTTGTTAACGATATTTAATCAGAGAATAAATATTAACATTTCACCTGAAGAGATATTACATAATCTTGATATTAAGAATAAAACACGCATTAAAATATTGTAGTAAAGTATTTCACCTTTTTTAATAATTAAAATAATTCTGAGTCATATTTTAACAGTCGACATAAATTATAATTTTATTTCAATTTAAATTATTTTAACAGATCGCCTTTAAAACTTATTTGATATGATTTTTTGAAAAATTAATACATGCTGAAAGAGTAGGAACAGGAAAAAGGTTCCGCATATATTTATTTCACATCTCTATTAAATATATCTATATTTAAACTCTAGTTTTAGTTATTAGCGGTCACTTAATATTTTTTTAAGGTACAATTTATAGATATCCATTGCTTAGGATAGCTTTTCTTATCCGTTGCTTCTAATTATATTGTTTTTAGGTAAAAATAAATAAATTCTATTCAAAAATTAATCAGATATTAATTACTAAATGGTTCAAAACACTACCACAAGCCAGTTAACCGACTATTTAACATTTATTTTGGTTATCTTTATAAGCCTAAGATTCAAACGCGTGAATTAGCATAACGACGATTAATCACACTATATCATTAATTCTTAAATAAAAACATAAATCTCTATACTGACTCTAAAGACTATAGAACAAACACCCACTAGTTTATGCTTTACATTCCTATTGTAATGCAGTATAAATTTTAAGTGTAAGCATGTATGATTTAAAATTGCTTGCTCAATTTACCGCAGGTTCGGTTTCGACAAGATCTGATCAAAGTATCTAAAATGGTCACAGTTAGTGGGTTAACCACTTTAAATTGTCATCTGTCTGATTTATTTCTGTATCTTTTGCGGTCACCACATTTTTGTGTACGTTCCGTGTTTTATAGCTGGTATTTAGAGCTGCTTTATTAAACATTCCACTTCTAGAACAGTGTTGAACGTATTTTTTTTTTATATTAAAATTAAGAGTATATTTGTATACTAGTTTTCTGATTCAATTAGGCCGTATGCCGCCACGCACGCCAGGGGCGTATCCAGTGAAACGATCGTAAACTATAATCATTTGCGGGCCCCATAAATAATTGCGTAGTCCGGACCTGGTTTTTGTCGGTCGCGATGCGCCCGCGCAGGTAATATAGTCATAAATTCCCATAACTGGCACTCGATCTTATCAAACATGATTTTAATTTGATTTTGGAGCCACACGTGTCGAGGATGCTACAATGGCGAGTTACGACCGTAGGTATACTTGATAAATACGGCGTTTAGCACGTAATAAATATAATAGCGAAATAGAAATCTTGGGTTGGTTTCTTTGATAATTGTTTATATAATTTATTATAGGCTTACAACAGTGATAACATTAATAGAAGTTTCAATAAACCTTGTAAACTCTCGTAGAAACAGTACTTACTGCTTAGCTTACTGCTTCTACTAAAATTATACGAGGATAATTATTGTTTTGCTACACTTTTTTATTTTGTTACACTAAAATATTAGTTAGTACATTTTTGTACTCATTTATGTAACGATATGAAGTTACAAAAATTTATTGTGACTATGTTTTAATAGCGATTTAAACTAATTGTTACTCAAGCCTCATCCTGTTACAATTTACGATTGTTTTCGTTTTTATGCGTCGCTGTCGTTATTTAACAGAAAGATACCTACAGCTTAACTTAAATTCAATACGTAATCTAGCCGAAGCATTGATACTTTTGTACAAAAACAAATTTTTATTATTACATACTCAAGAATAGATATTACTTTTAGGCATATTACTCTTTTGTTAGAAGACCTATTATTTGATAAATGACCAAACCCTTCATCATTCCAACGCTAAAAATAGAGATGATAAATTCTCGAATTACTTCTCTATTTGCTCATATTATTTCTTTATCACTAAAGAGTATTTAATGCTAATGTACAAAATTTTTGTAGTAAGAAAATATTTAATTCTTAAAATCACCTACACTCAGCGGTGTGATAACAAAATAAAATTCTAAAAAAAACATGAACGAAATTATTTTTTTTTAATTTTTTACATCGACAATAACATTAATGACTATACTCGATTCCAGTAGTCACACATATGAGGCTTCTGGGGAAACACGTTTCTCCGTCTTCGGTCACATTGTGGTATAAAATTGTAGACAAAAACTACTATTTTTATGTAATCAATATCTATCCTTTAGAGGCTCAGTTCCATTCCTTTGTCGCAACATTGCACGTTCGGAATAAATTACAATTTTTTTCCTATTATTTAAATATTTATATGTTAATGGAACACCTTACGACGATGTCAAGTTCGCACCTGCATTTCAGAGTTACTAGGCACTAAAGAGTGCGTCGAATTATACAAATGCACGTATTTGCATTATTACTACGATAATTGATTACCCAGTAACGCCCAATGGCGTGAGCCTGTAATTATATGTATGCTCTGTACTCTGAAATTAATTCTAAATTTACAATGATATTTAACTATGCAACTTCTGATCTCTTCTGTAATTTGAATATACATAGATTTGCATGTTTCTTTGATTGCGTGCATGAATAGTAACCAACCTTCCATAAAAAACCGAAATTTTAAGAATAACGATACTGTGAAAACGATTTTTATTAATATTGAAAGAAAACGAGAAGACCAAAATATAAAAAAACATTTTGATGTTCACAAAAAATAAAAATATTCCGGAGGAAAACAGATTCAATAAAATTTTTAACATGTAGAACGATTTGAGAAGATAAAATTATATATCGGCAAATTGTTGCGATTTCGATAATTATGCGTTTTTTTATACATAGTTCCTACTTACTACTGGTCGTTACAGTTTAAAAAAAGTTTAATAAAATGCTATAGCTGTCTACAAGTTTTACAAATTCAAACGTTGGTGAAAGGCGATGATAACTCATAGTTTATTAATACGGCTGGCCCGATTCTCACAACACAAAAGTCTAACTACAAATTATTGTCAAACGCAATCAATAACAAAGTAATAGCAAGTAGACTTCTAATGACCCAACGTAACACCTCCAGTGATTTGAAGAATGATACACCATCATATTCGTAATACTTAATAGTTTAAAACCATCTATTAATCTGACGCAGGAGTAAATGTTACAACCAAGTAAATTAATTAAAAAATAAAAATATTTTTTAATTATATATATTTACCAGTTGTTCGTCTTTTAAAATTATTGATTCGATTTTTTTATTTCTATTTTCATATAATTATCTTGTAACGAAAATGTAATTACATAGTTAATGTTCGGTATTTCAAAACGTTTGTAAAATATTAAAATAAGAAACACAAGAACACAACTATTTGTAACTAATAATATCGTCATGAAACGAAATGATACAAAACGCCTTTTGAAAAATCATCACATTAATAACTAAGGATTATCTACTGAATTAACTTAAACATGTTTTGCGTCCTTTTGAAATTAACATACACGATAATAATAGTAAGTGCAAATTAATTTACAACTGTCTTAAAAACGTTAATTATTATTGTTTTATATATGTATATATATAATTAAGTCGTTTTGTTTAATAGAAAGTTGGTGATGATACAAATGCTGACCACGGCTGCTCCGGTTACGAAACTACGATTTACAACACCACAGTGCCTATTATCTAGTATCAGCTTCTAATCCATTTATCAAACCTTTTGTTTACGATCCACGCGTATCATCGACTATTAATTATAATGCGTTCTTCACTTCGAACTTTGACGTTCTCGCTGTGTGACAGACCAGAGATAAGAATGTTAATGTTACTCGATACTACGACGTACGTGATGACCTCGGTCATATCGAAATTGTACTTTATTTCACTAACTTAAGATATTTTTTCCTTCTAACAGCTCACACGGACTCGGTAGATCATATTGTGAGTTGTAAGGAGAATACCGAAAGTTGAAAATCGTTTGTAGTCTTCAAAGAATTCGAACACCTTACAATCCTAGCGGAGTCGGGAATTTTGATGGATGTGGTTATAATTGTTTCTGTATCGATTATGCCATTGATAAATATTTCGACTATTGCTCATTTTATTAATGACGTGGAAGCGGAAGAGCGTTCTGGGCGATGCCCTAACGACAGCACGACGTCACAATTAATATTAGAGCTGTCAAAACATCTGTCCGCGACCGCGATGCGTCTGTTTCATATTTTGATGTAATTAAATTTACATAGAGAGTTACTATCTACTTTGTTGTTGCCCTTTCGTCTTAAACTGTAAATGGTTACCCTAGAAATTGTTCTTTTTTCTTGGTTTCTGTTCTGAATTCATTATATGTTTATTAATACGTTATTTAAAACTAATTTTGTTATAATGTGATATACGTATTTTACATATTAAATAATTTATACATTGTTTGAACATAATACAACATATGATTGTAAAATTCATATCATTTCTAATAAAAGTTATAAGAACTTTGCTCAACGTACTAATTTTGAAACAACAATACATTTAAAATGTATATCACTGCCCATATAGCTACATTGCTCTCTGGTACTTTAAAGTTTTCTCGAGCTTCCTGTCAATCCACTCTCTTACATACCTAAAATCGATTGTAACCCCTAACACAATTTCGCTAAAATTAACGGCTACGTATAAACCAGCGAAGCAACGAACCGAACTGGAATTTAAATAGTCTAAAGACAGCTTCAGTGCCTCAACCACGAGCAACTGGAATTTATTCGCGGTACAAGAAAGTCTTATCTCAATGATCAGCATTGTAAAATAGTTTTTGGACAATTATTTTAGGGTCTATATTGAAGTAAACAATTTGTAATATTCTTTTTAGAAGTTATACAATAAAACGATTCAACTTTAAAACATTAGAGTCTTCGTCCCGGTTCGGTATATAATCACCTACTATTATACTTTTTATGTAAATCAATTTATTTATGAAAACGTTTATAGTTTATTAATTTAAATACATACTTTTTTCCAGGAGAGGTACCTTAAAATGTTTAAGCGTAAAAGTAGGCCGCTTTAGTGTAACGAGTTTTATTCTTGTAATTATAGTTTTTAGAATTTTATGAATTTTTATTCGTAAATATCATATGCAAGAAAACGGGGAAAAGGTAAGTATAATTTGTTATTTGGTTCTAAGTTTATACAAATAATAAATCATTGTGAGAAGATAGCTATAATACTATCTTAAATTTTTTTAATGCATTATAAGGAAAATAAAACCAGATTAAACATAAAAGAATTGTTCGAAATAGTGCGTCTTCACGGTATATTAAATTTGCCTCATTTGGACAGTAAATTCATATTTATAAAACCATTTTTTATCGTTAAAATTTAACAGCACACTGTCTCATTTCCTTATACATCAATAGGTGACGGCATAGTAGCAGGAAATTTTATTATGTATTCATCCTTTCAACCTTAAAACTGCTTTAGAAAGAAGTGAAATTTTAAAATTAGTATCAATTTTTATCGATATGAATGCAGAAGGCAAAGCGATCGGCATTATTGCGAAAGTCCACACGTAGTGAATAAACATTCCAACAAAAGGTCAGTGATGTTAAGGTGAAGCCAGGAGTTGGGCAGGACAGGGCCAGACGTCAGCAGTGACGGGGGTCGACATGCCGACTTCATTAATTCTTGAACAACGCCTGATCAATAGCGTACTGCTCACTGAACTTTGCCTGACAAGCGTGTGGAACTATTTCCTCAATTTAAACACAAGTTTTTCGGCATTATTAGAATGAATAGGTTTTATCAATAAGCTGTAACCATTCGGAGGCCAGTTGCACACCACGCATGCATAGCTTTTCTGGGTCTACAATGTCAGTTGCACATAATTAGAAC
Organism: Pharmacophagus antenor; assembly: GCA_018245475.1. Classification (NCBI taxonomy): domain Eukaryota; kingdom Metazoa; phylum Arthropoda; class Insecta; order Lepidoptera; family Papilionidae; genus Pharmacophagus; species Pharmacophagus antenor. The sequence continues at coordinate 11,571 of DWQX01004771.1, forward strand.
AATAACAATGAAGAGCAATTGTTATTCTGAGATTCATTTTATTAAAAATGAGTGATATGAGCAAACAAATATTGCTTGTAAGGAACTTTTTAAATAAATTAATAACAATTATATTATTCACAATGTGGTTAGATTGAATTAGTTTGAAAGTAATTTTGGTGTACATCGACAGATGTGTTTGATTCTTTATTCTTTTGTCAATGTTAGAAATTTCTGTATAATCTATATTGTATATAAGTGCAACATACTTGCGGAAAGTGTTTCGCACATGTCCATTTATCCCAGTTACCTGTTCCTTTTCTTATAGAAAATCTTTACTATTTCAACAACGATCTAGCGTAATTATAGATACATTTTCGCATGAATTATATTAAAATGGATAAGTATGAATTCATAGTTATAAACAAATGGTTTCGAATGAGCAATTGTATCAGGCACGGCCAGAGCACTACCCTCGGCCGCATACTGGGGCGAAACATTCACCAAGGAAACGCTGACAGTTATTAATGGTTATATAGAAAAAATATTGTTGTGTATTCGTTTCCCCGGGCTTTTAAAGCGCAATAAACAATGCGCAATTAAAACGCCAATAGCAGATTGATGATTTTGATTAATTGATGGAATAAATACATTTTTTTTTCGAGGTTAATGCTGAAAGCTTCAAGCACTGAACGTTGCTTAGTTGTACAATGTGTAAAAGATGTTAAAGTAATTTGTGCGTAAAAATAAAGATAATTTACTATCGTTAGGTTTAAGATGACATAATCAGTAATGGTATCCAGATTACATTATATCTTCAAAATTCACTTAAAAATCCTTGGTGGAATTCATATCATTAGAGCATTAAGTCCCTCTATTACAATTACCTTTCTGCGTATATTAAATTAAGTTTACAAATAAATAAATATATACAGTAATTATTTTGGAGAAGTACTTTTCAACTATTGCCTAATTTTGGTTACCCTTATGACTTATCACTAGATTTTAGAATATAATGTAACATAAAATGCAAGATTCGTTTTTTTAATATTTCGAAGGTACTATACAGATATAAGTAAATGTAAGAAAAACTGAAACGTGTTTACTCATACATAGCAGTGTTTCTTAATATTAAAGCTAGGAATATATTGCGTGTGGTTTTAATTATTGTTAGACTGACAGTGGCGCAGTCCTTAGCGCAGTGGTTTGCCTGCTTACCTTATATGTAGGTCCCTGGTTCGATTCCCGGGCCACAGGAATAGTTTGGATGGTGGTAGGGTTTTGCAAACTCGTCTAGGTAGCTACCAACCTCAATGTCAATTTATCGCCATAATAGGTTTGCTGTGTTCCGACAGTCATAAATTTTATAGCCAGATTTATTCTGGGCAAACACTCTTCACCATCTACGGCCTCATTATCACTTAACATAAGGTGAAATAGAGGCCATAACCAATAAAAAAAGACACTGTTTTGGAGTTTTAATTAAGTTTAAATAATGCATTGTTTTTCATAATACGTCTTTGGTTTTAAAAAGTTAACAGCTGATCGAAATTAGATTTAGAAATATTCACAACTATCACATCGTTTTCGTTAATATAATTAATAATATATGTACTAATAATTCGAGAGCATACACTTCCGATATAAATATTACAACACCAGATGACAACAGATGAATATATCTGCATACGATCGCGCCGTACAGTCTTGCGACAGATTTATGGATCAATGCAATGCGAGGCGAACCGAAGCGAACCAATTAAAATGGCGGCGATAGGTTGTCATTCTGTAATTGGATAATTATTATCAGCCGGACTGGGCGTGGTCGGCGCACGTGCAAACTCATGCATACATACCATACCTACTGGTTACCGCAGTGCAGCAATGGTGCAGTTTCACTTGCCTATACGCAACGCGCGTATGCCGCATCCGAAAACCAGTTCCCAACTAGCATTGATTAAAATTTATTCAACATTAGATTGCTTGCTATTATAAAATACAAAAGTAATTCGAAGTCACCATATATACGTTTACTGGTGTTGCAAATGTTAATAAACTCCTATATTGGTAGCTTAATTTCATTTTTAATTGTGTTAGGCACCTTGTAGTTTTCGTCACAAAAAGTATTCTTAATTGACACAAATACACTTAGTTTCATAAAAAAAATATTAGTGTTTAGATTTAAAAACCGAAGAGAACTTTTAATTTTCAATTTTTATTGCTTTTATGTATTGAATAGTATTTCATAAATCCGCTACTACGTTGTTGGAATGATAGAATTTGTAGAAGGAAGAAACACGCTGCTATCAGGGTTTAAAAATAAATAATTGTGTACATTGTGCATTACGCTATTTTGCACTCAACACGTTATTTCTTCTCTTTTAGAAAATGATGGTATAATTTTCCACGATTTCTTTTCTTATAAAAAAAAATATCGTTCTATCTGTAATAATTTCAACCGAATTCTTTAACCGTAATATAGCAACAAATAAAAAAAAACCATTGAATTCAAGTATATGACAAAAGAATAATAGTGTAGCGAATAAGAAACATGAAATGTCTGCTACAGTAAAGTATATGGTATTAAACTAAATAAATTATTTTAATACATTTAAGAGTACTACAGGTTTAATTTTAAGTATAAATTCCAATAGTGAGATTCACATACACTGCCGGCCAAAAGTTAGAGACCACTTTGTACACAGGTTATAATTTGCAAAATATTTTAAATCTGCGTATGATAACGTAACAATATGAACATCT
>DWQX01004772.1:0-14310 GCA_018245475.1 Pharmacophagus antenor
CAAGCCAGCTTCGATAAAGCTGTAATGGTCACTATGACTAACAGCATTTACTTCTCCGAATCCAGCAGCAGCAGCAGTTTATCACATCACTCCTTTCCTTCTACTGCAAGTCATATCGTTGATGCCTTTGTTATTCAATCTTACAAAATCTTTTCAATTTCTTAGTTTTGTTTTGCTTTAGCTTAGATTAACAGGAAAGCTAAAAGTGTGACATATTCGCGAACGAAGTCACAAACGATTTTAGTAATTTAATTTATATATTAAACTTTTGAACATAACGAAATGAAATTAGACTTGCTTGTATTGATCTCAATTTCGTTGATGTGTGCTCCCAAAATTATACCAATTGTTTAGTACGTTGTATTATACCCTGTCTATCTAGATGTTATTTTTAGTTTTCATAGTTTTTATTGTAATTCTTTACCCGAAGTAACATCATGGTTACACTAATAGAAAGGGTCAACTAGCCTCTGTTGTAGATATCTCGCTCGGCTCGTTTTAGTAGTGAGTGCTTGTTCAACCATTATAAACGTCTATGCCTTTAAGTTCATAACCATAGATAAGTCATCACTTTTTAGTTTGTAATTATTGTAACCTTAAAAATGTGGCGGTAAATATTAGTTATACTATCAAATGCAATTAAAATTGTTTTTGCACTATAATTATGACTTCTTATAGCACAAGGTATGACAACAAATGGTATCTTATCTTGTTTCTATGTTTTCAGGTTTTTAATAAGTAATATTTTTTTAGTTACTGGAAGCGGTTGTGGCGTTGGACAACATCTCATAGTCTTACAACAAAAGAATTAGAGACAATATTTACAAAAGAAGTAATTAAAGGCTTGAAAGATGGCCTGGTCAGTTACAAATCAAAAGAACCAGATGATTTTACTCAACTTCAAACAAAATATGCAGACCAAACAAAGTTACTTAGTGTTGTGCAAACTTTACAAAATTACATGGTATGCTATATAATTATATTATATTTATTGCGAATATATACCAAAAAAAATTTTGCATATTAAATAAATACTTCTCGAAAATTTTTATATTTTAAGTGTTATACCATTGTATGATTACAGGATGTAAATTGCTTTCAAATATGGGAAATTATAAAACATTACCTGTGTGATATTTCATATGGAACTCCCGCCAGTGCTTTAAAAAATGTAGCATTTATTGACACCAGATCCACTTTCCTTTCTCCCAAAGTTTGGCATTTTTATTATGCAGAGAGATTGTTTCTGCTGAAACTGCTACAATACATAGTTCAATTTAAATCAGATGAAAATCACAAATATAGTCAGCAGTTCACGAAAATTATAAATGACATTGGTATTGAAAACTTAAAAGTATCGTTAATTAAACAATTTGAGAAATTATTGTCAGATGCACCACCATCAAGAAAAATCCAAACAGAATTTGGAAGTGATACTGTTAGACAAGAGTGGGCAGAATCCAATCTGAGAGAACAACTTGCAATTTTGCAAACACTTTTAATAATTGGTAATGAAGAGGTATTTTCTAAAGAACAATTTAGTAATTTATTAAAATTATTCAGAAAACATAGTTTTGGTAAAAATCAAAGTTATCTTGAGTTATTAGAAGAAAGGCATAGAGATACATGCCTACAAGTCACATATCTAGAGGTTTGCATCTTTATGGTGGTTTGTAACCATGAGAAAATGTAAGTTTTGTTATTATCTAGTTATAATGCTTTTGTTTACCATAACAATACACTGGGACTAAAATAATTTTCTAGTTATAAAATTTTTAAGAGCAATATTTTAAGTAGGCACTTGTATGCTAATTACTTACAAAGATAAATTATTTTTTCTTCATTACACAACTGTTTATTATTTACTTGTTTTAAATCAAGAAATTTTTTCTTAGATATTTAATAAAATCTCAGGTAAAAGAAAAATGCTCTTTGCATTATTACTTTTGAGAAAAAGTTTTGTGTTTTTTTCTTTGAGGGATGGTAGTCAGCCACTTGTCTTCAAATATTTCATAGATTCTATAGCACAATTCTGTGTAATTTTAGAGTGAATGTATCTTGTTGGTTGGATAACACTAAAGATTTTGTTGAGAGCGAGCTTACAAAACTTGAGTTATCTCCTGAACATAGTGCTATGCTAATAACTTGGATGATGTTAACGCTTAAGGTATGTAAATTCTAATATAACTTAGACAATGAAGTGTATTGATACTTGTTAATGAAAAGGTTATTTAATGTTTAATTTTCAAATGTTACTGAGATTTTATATCATGTCTCAAGGTGCCAAGACTCCTTAAATAAGTCCTGTAAAAGTACCTGTTGTAATAGATAGTCGGCGACACTTACTATTTGAGGAATATATACTGTTGTGATTGCATCATAAGCTGTATATTTATCTTTGTTTTCAGAGTGATAACCATGTGAAATTATTTGAAACTCAATATCAACACTATGGAGCTACAGCTCTTCGAATGAAAGTTTTTGAGTTCTTACAACAGATGTTAAACAGTTCCATATTTACAGTAAGTTATAAATATTTATCATTTTCTTTTTTTCCAATTGGTTAGTAATACGCTTCTGGCAATATTATGTACATTATTCAATGTTTTCATACTTTTCATTGGGCCAATGTTGTACAATAATGGATTTCTCAGAGATTATGGTATTATCCCATTTTGATTGTCTTTGTACATTTGTGGGATTAAAAAGCCTTTGCAATTGAAGTTAAAACATTAGTTATAGAATAGGAATTTAATGTATGTAATTTAGTGTAATGCAAAACTATCTTTCTATCTGGTATTAATCATCAAATTTTTAACACAATTTTTTCAGGATAACTCAAAATGTGCTACTATAGCTAGATATCGCATATTTCAACTATTGAATGATCTGTGTGATAAGTTTGATGGTGATGGTACTTTAAGTATGCAACCAGGTATCATAAAATTGTGTTCAGATCTCTTTCAATCACCAGAAATTGCTAAAGAGTTTTGGAACTTGCGTCAAAAGGATGATAATTTTGGTGTTGTATCTCTATGGAACACTGCTTTGGAATATTTTCCATTTAACTTTAATTCATTGTCTATTTTATCCAATGGCTTAGCTCAGGCAGGAAATCAAATGATTAGAAATGTGAGTGTTTGGAATTAAGTAATAATTTAATAATAAAATTAATACATACAATAATTTGAAATTAAAATAATTAGAATAATATTTTGAAACAAGTTTGAATAAACTTTCATATTGTTTTAATTTATATCCATATTTAATTTTTCCCTCTTCTTTTTTCACATAAATTTAGACTATGTATATTTAATGGTATTAATTTAGTCAAATTTTAAATTATTACCATTACTATTTTAACTCTTCTTAATAATTTACAGTATTATACAAGTCTTTAATTGGATAGTATTTAAATTTTTTATGATTTACTGAACTGAGCCTTACATAATTTTAATGGATAAAACATTATTAGTCATTACTTAGTTATATTATTATTTTCAGCTACTAGCAGAATTAAAAGATCTTCCAGTATATACAGAGCTATATAATCCAAATGCAGTACCAATTATGTCCCTGCAAGGGGATGACGCTATAATTGGCCGGGACTATTACCCTCTAGGTGATACCTCCTACCATATTGAAACTGGGTCAAGGGCCACAATAATAGAGAGAAAAGAGGGTACCATGGTACATTTCAGAACAGCATATTCTTATTGGACTATATTCAATAATGAGATTGAAAAAGTATTAGATCGTAAGCAACATCATCAGTACAATATTAATGTTACATTAGAGAGAGTGTATGAAGGAACGAAAGTATTAAAAGGAGTATTACAGTACATGGTAGAAGAGAAAGAGATTCCTAAGAACCTTGTGGGCCCTAGTGAAGGTGTTTTTGATGTGTTATTGAGGTTTATGAGGGCGGAGGAACCTCCTTTGCTGCTTCTAGTCGAATGCATCAGTGTTTGCACTGCACTGGTCAACTTGTTTCCTAAGGAAATCCATTTAAGGTAAAATTTTCTTTTCCCCTGATTCAAGTTTATGCAACACTTATTCTTATATTTGTAACATAAGAACATGAATAATCAACATTGAACTTTCACTCTCTTTTAAATACTATTAAGTTGATTTTTATTTGACAGCCTCCGTGATGCAGTGGTTTACTCACTTGTCTTGTAACGTGGAGGTCCTGAGTTAAATTCCCCAGCCACAGGAATAGTGGTCTAGATAATGGTAGGATTTTTCGAATCCGCCTGGCTAGCTACCACCCTCAATGTCAATCTGCCGCCATAACAGCATTAAGTCAGATGTATTCTGGGCGAACACGCTTCACATTCTATGGCCTCATTGTCACTTAACATCAGGGGAAATCGAGGCCAAGTGTTAGCACATAACGGATAAATAACGGAGAAAAAATCCAGATTCAAATGTATCAGATTGTTTCTATAATTTATTGACACATGGTCATGTAGTGGATCGTCATGAATCAATAAAATGAAAAATGTATTTGCTATTTTCAACTTTTAATTGCTAATATTACGACAAAATTACAATCTCAACGCATTTCGCCGTTGCAGATGTCATTTTCAGATGTTAACGCATATAGGTTGTGCTGTCAAATAGCAAAATAATTGATTGTGTTTTATTGAGATTCCTAGTGAGAAAATTATTTTTTGAAAATATTAACTTCGAAGATGGAGGCAGAAAAAGGCGGTTTTAGGACCTATCTAACGTCTATATTTGCAATTTTTTAATACTTTATTGGTCTCCAATATCCCCTCCAACTCCTAACTAATGAAATATAATTAAATTGAATAACGAGTTCATACATGAATGGCTTTTTATTAAGACAATACGCATCAAATTATTGTCATCCGGCAGTATGACTGGCAAAAAATGGCTTATAGCATTAAGTCGGAACATTATTTACTTTCGTAATGTTTTGGTAATAATGAAAAATAATAAAAAAAAAATATTAAGAAAGATAACAATTGTATACTTCACCGTTTTCGTACCTTATAAATGTTTAAACGATAGGAACCAAAAAAAAATCGCTTTAAATTAAGAACGATAATTGAAATTCTCTCCACGTTATAGTTGCATGTAGTCTTTAAATATCACTGAATATTTAGTTTAGTTAGTAAAACAAACATGTATTAATTTCAGATTAATAAACACGGGCTTACTTCCACGTATCATAAACCATCAGCTTTCTCACGTGGAGTATGCCAATGGTGCTTCGTTCGACTCTGCAGCTGTGGGCTCCTATTTGGTCATCATAGAACAACCCAGTGGCTCCTACAAATTCTTAGGTGCCTATATTGATATGCTATGCGCATTTTATGAGGTAAACTTTTATTCCATGTTTATAAATTCAAGGCTATGATTAATTTAAGCTTTAAACCTTTCACATGGAAGTTAAAAAATTCACTGACTTTGTGAACCCATAACATACAACGTTCACCCAATTAACTTGTTGCACTAAAATTCGACTATGCGTCTTCTAATCAATCTTCACGGTTTCTTGCTTATGTTCATATATTGTAATGATGTACAGGGGTACGGCACTCTAGAATTATCTATTAATATTTACACTTGATTGCCTAAAGCAACCATTTTGACTGCTTTTCGATTTATTTATATATACGATTTTATTAATTGCGTTACGATTTTCGAGAATATTACAATAAGTTTATATACATGAATAAATATATTAAACTTTGGTTCTATCTTCACGGGTCTCTTTGTTTCTGTTAATGTAAGTTATAGCCATATTGCCCATTGTCATAAGGCATATTGTTTTACTCCAAAATTTTCCGGCAATCTAGTGTTCACATCTGGTAATATTATAATCTATCTTATAAAATAATTTGTTAAGTCGAAAACGGTCGTTATTTCAAACCATTGATAAAAATACTTATATTCGTAATGTGATACTCTCGCCTATTTGCAACCGGGTTGTTTATCTATATAATGACATTGCGAAGCAGAATTCAGAATTTTCGTGGGAAATTAAACAATTTCTGTTGTGTCTAATATGATGAGCAAAATAAAACCAAATTCGAAAACTCATTGACATTGTCCATGCTATGCGACGCGCATGTATAAACGTTTCAAAATAACTTACATTCAGAAATCGTCTGAGGAACGTCTTACGTCGGAGATTATACTGCCGGGACTAGTGCTGATCCTCCGCGAAGTGTTCCCGAACATTTGCGGCTGGCGCTACGTGAGCACGGCCGAACGCCGCGCCCTCTTGCAGAGGTGCACGAAGTTTCTTACGTCAATCTTGGAACACTCGAGGAACTCCAACAAGCCCATCGTACTACTGAAGCGGACATGCGTATATAGTTTATTGTATATGGAAAATGCTTTGGAACTGTTGAAAATCGTTTCTGTTGGTGAGTTGAATTTAATCTGCAACATTTATAATACGTTTCCTTTTTTTTTACATCCCCAATATAACGTACAAAATTTATTTTCTTAATATAGATTAAAAATGCTTTAATAAGTTATTTTTTAATTATTATAATGCCATCATTTGACTAAACGTTTAAGTAATTACTAATCTATACAATTTGGGCAGAGTTTATGACAGCTGAATAATTTGTAGAATGAATGTTAATCGAAAGTGTAGTAAATATATACATACTAGCATACTGGCATAATACATACCAAGGTAGTAAATATGCTTTTAAATAAATATAAAATAAAATTACTAACCCAAATAGTAGGAAACTCAAAATCCTTATACATCTAAATACGTATTGTTTAATAACTATAAACATAACAAGTATAAAAAAAATTACACAATTTTGAATGATGAAAGAGATCTTTTCTGTCCAATATTATCAATTATCTAGTCTAAATGTATAAATCACTTACTTTTACTTTTCTTTTTCATACAAAACATGTATTATTATATAGCGATTCATTATTTAATCCAGGCAATGAGCAATTGGAGCGGACATTACAAGATGAAACTAACTGGATATCAGGTTCGGGCTCGCACTACTTATCCTCTATACTGAAGTGCCTCGCGATCGTAATGTTTGCATTGAAACAGAAGACAACAGTCGTCGAAGCTAACGAAATAACGCCGCTGGAGAAACTTATATTCGCTCAGAACAAGCAAAAGGACTTACTTAAAGTGGTACCGAAAATAACGAGCTACATAAATCATGCGTTCAACAAAAGCCTCTCCGTACTGAGTTGTCTACTTCTGAAGAAATTCGCCGATGTAAGCTACTTATAAATAAATAAAAACTTAACGGTATTGATTCACTTGATTGATGATTTTGTTATAATAAGTTAACTTAGTGTAAAAACTTTGTTTACATAAACATTTTTTATATGCATTCCAAGTTCAAACTTTTTTTTATTTAAATGATGAATCCTTATTTGTATGTTTTTATCTGGTTTAACTATATCTTAACGTCGCCTAGTTAAAGTAAGATTGTTTTTAAAATGTAGCTGGAGGTTGTCAATACTTTCGCGTGTATAATTAGAGAAGAAAAATTTAAATCTGTTATCCCGCATTAAAATGAGTTTTGTTTTCCAATTACTTGAAGTATCTGAAGTTATCAAATGATTTAGGGGAAATGTTATAATAATAGCTGATCTATTTTCTTGTAGTTTTTACATTATGCGGTAAAATACAGATAGACATCATTTTGGAAAATGTTTTTTGTGTTCTACATATTGAATGAGATTTATTATATGTAAAGATATGCCCATCATGTTATTGATTGTCGTAAATTACTCAATAACCTGCATAATTGAACACTACTTACGAGACATGTCATTTCAACTCAACAACATTTATTAAAAATTTCACTCTTTTCGCACTTACATATGTCCGAATTTTCACTTATTTTTCGTCCTTTATGGCAACTTTGCTTTATATTTCATTTCCTACGAAAAGGAAATATAATTTTGAAAGTATGAAATTACTTAGTCACCGAAAAGGAAACCGTGTAAATGTGTTCATAAACCTAGTGTTATTTCTGTTTATATTTTACACGTCAAGTTAATTCTAACAATGGCTTATCTGTAGTGAGAACTAACTCAGTTCTTTAAAGCCGTAATGCAATGAATACAATATAATAATGAATGCTGTAGACTATGATAAGATTAATCTTTATTCTATCAACTAACTCTAAAATGTATATTTTTTTCAACTTCATATTCTGTTAAAATTTTACCACGTAATTGAACAGTGTAATTCAACGATTGAATTATATCTTCGTCTAATTAAGCGTATATATAATCCCAAATTGTATCTTGTGTATATATGTATTTTATTATAAGCTCTAAGTTTCCTATGTAGTACCTACTTTGAAATAAACATTAAAACAAAATGCAAATAAAAATTATGATCAGTTCACTATATTGCATCATATTAATTTTACTTCAATTCTAATAAATTTCAGGGTTACCAGATGTCTCTATTCTCATCTTTAGATATGACTGCATACCAAGTGCGTGTGATGTTCTTGGATCGGTTGCGCGACAAGTATGAAACTGTTGAGCTTAAAGAAGCGATACTTGAGTTTGTTGCCACTTGCATAGGTACACAGCCAGGCCTGACCGAGGCCTTCTTCATGATGAACCATGAAAAGGTAAAAGTAGAAGAAAAAGAGAAAGAGAAAGATGATACAGAAAAAAAGGAACCGGATGAAACTTTCGAGGGTATATTAGGTTATATGGCTGACTATCTTGGAATTGTTAAAGCGGTAATTAATATTTATTGATAATTAAAATTACTACTTCTGCTACAACTCCAGTATATACTTCAGTACAAATTATATAACAAAACTGCTCTTGAGGCCATTATATATACATTTTAAAAATCTTCTTTACTTTGTTTTCCTTTATCCAAAAGTGCACAAATTGTTTGTTTATTATTTTCCTGCAATATTTCATAAAAACAAATTTATGTTCAAAATTTTTTATATAAGGCAGTTATGATATTTAATTATGATATTTATTTTTTTATATTTGTATATTGAAACAAATTCACATTAATAATTTTAATACAAGAAATTTATGATTTTGTTCTTTTTTATTATGCCCATTTGTATAATTTTTATGTACAAAAAAAATGTTCCAGGATGCCAAATTACTGCACAGTCCCATTCTTGCCGGTATAATGGCATTATTTCACGCTCTATGGAAAAATAACATGCAAATACTTATAAAGAAACTTCGTGAAAATAAAAAATTCTGGGAGCATATGGCAAGTCCTCTATTCAGTGTAATACAGCCTGACTTGAGAACATACGGGCAAATATTTAACATCCTCGGCATTGAACTGTTCGTCTCGAGAGGGAAACTTGAGCCCAATTTAAAAGAGATGCTTCAATTGTTCTTCGATACAAACAAGAATCATTTAGAGAAATGGATAGGTTACATTTTTTCCTTCCATGGCAGAAGTATTAAGGAGGAAGTTGTCGACAAAGTTCCAGTATGGTTAAGCCTACTAACCTCGTGGAAGGACTTCATAACGATCTTCTGCAAATGCCTACCGTTGAGTCTTAACATCGCACACAAAGCCAAAATGGTTGCGCCGTGCATGAACGCGCTTCTATCGGAACTGGAGGAATTGAAAGATGGTCGATTAGTTGTAATACTTGCGGAGTTGTACGTGATAATGTTAGCCAATTGGAAAGACGATTGTTTCGACAACAGAAAAGCGAGCGCTAAACAGATCGACAGTCTGCTTACGTACACGGCGAACGTGTACCAATGTCTACACCCGAGGGCGATACGAGCGATACTATCCATAGGCACGGTCGCTATAAACAGCTTAGATTACGAGATCAAAGCGAACAGTGTCGTGGCACAGAGCATAATTCGGTCAGTGACGGACATAAATAGTATAGAATTGGAGAATTTGTTCGATAATGTCAACGAAAAGTACGAGCCGGCACAGAATACGCTTGTGAAGGAAGAAGTACCGCCGGTAGTTCTGTCTCTGGCAATGTTAGAGCAGTGTTTAGATTTGTACGACGATATGTTCTCGGGCCTGCCGCAATGGTTCCAATCGACAAAATTTATCAACAAACTTCTATATTGCCTGCAAGCGTGCTTGCAAAACCGTCGCCATTATTTAACTTCGTTGGCTGCGCTCCGTTGTCTTACCGCATATGCCAGAGGACCTTTTAATAAAGACTTACTCAACAGTGACGTAGATCAGTTCCTATGGATGCAACTTCTCCCGCCAAAATTCGAAAACACGTCGCCATGGAAGCCGCAGGAGTGGTGGCGAGTTTACGCATACAGTTTAGACTTCATATCGATGATGGTGATGAAACACGGACAGTTCTTCGCGAGTGACGGCATAACATTTGTCGGAGTACACTTGGAACATTTAATTGAAGCAATTCTACTACCTAGGCAAGCCTACAATATGGACGCACTTAATTTATGTGCATCGACTTTAAATCTAGTGGTGCAACTGGTTAAATATGAAACAACTTGGCGTCTACAAAATATTAATTCATTAACTGGAATAATGGTTAGTGTTCATACATGACTAAAATATATTTACATTAAAATTTTGATGTACAATAAAAATACAATTTTACAATTTAGGAGCTATGCTATAGTCGCTGGAGAACTTTTTTATACGAGTAGAGCAGCCAAACGAGCAAGCGGTTCACTAGATGAAAAGTTTTATTTGACATTCTGAATAATGTCCATTTTCCCTTTATCTTATCTTATTTTGTTCCACAATGTTTTTCATGGTCGTTTGGCTATATTAAGTGTAACAACATTTTCCTTGTAACGTTCTTAATGATTGTAATCTCCACTCTACGACAACTTTATCCTTTTCATCTTTTTCTAAATAGTAGTTGACATCAGAAAACTCTAATCTTTATGGATTTATTAAAAAAATGTTAATATAGTAATTGGTTGTGTTAACGTAGCGAAGCATCAGCGCATGCGTGTATCAGTGCGTGACGCTGATGCTGCGCTCGCGGCGAACGTCCGACGCGACGACGCACCCGCCCGACGACGCGCAAGCTGCGCACTCGCAAACCATGCTGCACAGGTATGCGTCTTATTGTCATAAAAAATTGTTCAGGATGAAAGAAAGACTGTTTTAACGAAACATGCAAAAAATTATGTCTGCACGTTAGAAATTTTTTCATAAATTTGCCACTGCAAATGATTACCAACATTTAACTTTTTTTATAGCAAAAAAAGATGTTTCACTTTGATTACAACAACTAAAAGTTAGTGTTCAATTTAGATAAATATAAATACAAGTTGATATGGCACTCCACCTTTAAAAAGAAAGCGTTAGCACAATTTTGAGCCAAATTTAGAAGCCATTAATTAAATAATATTTCAATGAAAGTGGAAAGCTCAGAAAAGCGCTAAAAATCCTTACTAATACATTTTTTTTTCCAATTATAGAACATAAAATAGAATTTCAATTAGTAGATTTTGTGACGTATAAGTGAAAAACGGTATAGGGTAACTACCTATTTACAGAACTCTAGAGATCTTGCACATGGCAACACTCTGCCTTCTCGCATTCAGTCCCGACTTGTTGTCGCTTCTGGCGGATCCAGGCCTGGACTTAGAACGTTGGCAGCCGTTAGTCGAGCTGCATTTCGGCGCGCCCAAGATATCATATGAGCCCTTCCCACAACTTACCTTCGGAACCATAATGTCGGCCATATGTTTGCTTACACGCTCCCTGAATCATGTAAGTAGAAAATAAGCTTGAAAAATAAAACATGTGGTACAGTAAAAAAAATGTTATGTAAGATTATTAAAAAAAAACAATGTATATCTAATTATAAAGAGAAAACCGAAAACAATTTATCCAAAGTGCTGCCACACAAAATAACTTTTGACATATAATAATTCTATATAGTCAATAATCAACCTTCTATTTAAAAATTTAGCGATAAAATTACAAATTACCTGTAACTTCATTAGTCTGAATTAATACTTAGGTTTCATTCCAACGTTAACAATACGCAAAATGCAGTGTTGTACTGACGTGAGTGTTGTCACAGAAAACTATAACATATCAATGTTAATCGATTTCCAATATATCCATCGTAAACATAACAGTGTAAAAAAGGAAAGTTATATTTATACATAAAATATAATTTATCAAATTCTTATAAATATTAATTTAGTTTATTTTATGAGGTAACATAACGAGGATATAAGGCACATTTGCAATAATATACACTAATCATTTGTACGTATTAAAAGTCTTCACAAGACCATTAAAGTATAAAAAGAAAAAATATTACATAATACATTCATGTGTTATTATGTAGATGCACATTCAAGTGTTTGGGCTTACCGTACAGGTACGCCACTAACGTTGTGATGTATTATTATAATACATAACACGAAAAATAATTCGCGGTGTCATTGGCTACGAGGCAATGCGTTGACTTAATTATCAATGAAAATTTTCAGGCGTACCACGGCGATGAGGGTAGCGGGTCGCGGTCGCCGCGCGGCCGACGGCGCGCTTGCTCGTGCAGCCCGGGTGAGCGGCGTACTGCGCGCGCTGATTCCGTCACGTCCGCCTCGTCCGCCACTAGCGCCCCGCCACACCTCGACGAGCGGCTCGCGGCCGCCGCGCTCGAGGCGGCCACGGCTCTCTTGGCCTCACAGGTATAACAATTTCACGACTCCTTCCGTGGCCTCATGAGTTGTGGAGTCTGGATAGTGTTAGGGTTTTTTCGAATTTGCCTGGCTAGCTATGACCATCAATGTCAATATGCTGCCATAATAGCGTTAATATGTCATTGCAGACATGTGAGAGCTAGAGCATTCTTAGCGAGCACGCTTTACACCATCTGAGGCCTCATCATCACTTAAAATAATGTGAAATTAGAGTCAAGTGTTTACCTATACTTGTGGAAGAAAAACTATATTACTTTGAACTGATACAGTTTATACATGTATTATTTTAATTCGATAATTTATATCGGTATATAATCGTAAAAAAATACAAAAATTGATAAGTAATTTAAATATAAAGTTTAAAGTATAAAGTTTAGTTATAAATTTAAACATAATGTTAACTGCCTTTGCTCACAAATTAAAATTAAATCAATAAATATTTCCTTTTCTTTTTCATTTGTGAGTAAATTAAATTTTTCACTATTCCTATCTATATCTTAAACATTTGTGTACTCTGATACTATTACTTCATAATTTCTATTTATTTGCAGGCTTTGTTAGCCGTTCGCGATACTAGTGTTCCTTCTCGTCATAAGCAATTAGTACGACGCGAATTAGCTTCAGAGCTAACGATATACCACGATTTTGTACGGAAACGTATTTTATGCGCCTCACATACACGACCGCACCTTGTTCGCAATAAACTGGGTGCCTGGCCGTTAGCTCCAGACGAGGAAGAAGTGAGGCGAATTGAAGAAGCCAGAAAAGAGAGAAACCTCAGTGATGAAGATGATCGGTCGATACCCCCTCCGCCACCTCCGAAACGAGCCTCGACCGACTCGATGCGCGAATATATTCTACGTAAACACTATTTAGACAAATGTGCTAGATCTTTTACAAATGAACCACCTTCACCTGTGTCACATTCTACTCCAACCTCGGATAAGAAAAAAGAAACATCCAGAAGTTCTAAACGTGTTTCTTGGGCGGATACAACAAGGGACAGTGGACACAGTCTTGATAATTCTTTACAAGAAACAGAACAGATATATTCGAATTTGACAGATGTCCAGATAAACAACGATGAGGATTATTTTCATTTTATATCCATTGTTTTCCTTTACATATGTCAAACTGACTTGTAATTGAATTGATAAAATATATATTTTTTTTCACATGTGTTTTCAATATAATGGTAATTAAAATTAGTTATTAAATAGTTATTACTTGCTTACGAAGCTTTTTTTTTGTTTGCCCGGGGAAAATGCATTGCTGCACCATACCCCCCCGGGGGAGGGGGGAGCGTGTGCAGGGGCTACCGGCGCCCTAAGAAGAGCACTTTTCCTGGAAATTGGCCCAGGGGCTACCTACTAAAAACCCCGCGGCGGTAAACCGCTAGTCCTCTTAGCTCCCTCCTCCGCCGTCCCACTCCCAGTCCTCGTCGCCCGACGAATCGGACGACGAAGACGGAGTGAGGGTGGCGTCACATGGGCCAGGCAGAGTCATGGGAAGCCTTGCGGATACGACCACGACCCTGCCAAAGAATGCTCGCTTGCGCAGGCCCGCTTGTGGGGGGGGGGGGGGGGGGGGGGGGGGCGGGGGGAGGGGGGGGGGGGGGGGGGGGGGGGGGGGGGGGGGGGG
>DWQX01004773.1:0-14309 GCA_018245475.1 Pharmacophagus antenor
TATATATATATATTAAAAAAAAATCTCACCTAGCTGCACCGGCCTCTTCCGCGCCGCCAAAACAATCCACCGCTTTGTTTCGATAAGCGATCGATACGAACCGACCGAGCCTCCGTACCGTAAAAGCGAAGTAAATTACTTTTGATCACCATTCAGCACATAAAAGAACACGCTCGACCCGATTCACAATATTAGTCGTTACAAACTTAACACATACACGTACAGTACACCACACGGTCGTTAGTTAATTCTTGAAGCTATGTAATCAAAACCAAAGTAGGTATAAACAAATAACACTGGTGATTTTACGGTGGAAACACTAGTTTAGCGTATCGCACGTCAGCGCCGCATACAGACGGCGGGCGGCCGCGGAACTCGGTTAGAGTGAGGAACGCTACGTGTTCTCCGGCGGCATGGCCGGATTGCTGCGCGAGCGAGCGGGACGCACTGTGATACGTTGACTTTGAGAGACAGAGATGTGAGGTTGTTCTGAAAAATGTGAGAAGGGCGCATACTGATTACAACCGGCGACATCGCTCGTTGCCTGTATCTCTGATTTATTAGCCAATGAAATAAAATAATGATTGATGTTGCTTTGAAGCGGCAACGGTCTATCCATATCCTATAATTATAAATTGATTTTTATATGACTCTTTTCTATAGATTACAGCAATGAGAAGATATTAATTTCGTCTCACTTGCCTATATTACCATCGTAACATTTATGAATCAAAATTTCATTCTATTACCATACATTCATTAATAAAAACTAATTGTTTCCATTTTTTTCTTCAAATCGTTCCTAATTATTTTAACAGGTGTTGTGGAGCACTTTGAATTTTACAAATAATTAAAATTTCAGTAAAAGTTAACACCATTTCTCTTTGTTTTTCAATGAATAAATAAGACGTTATTCAAATTAAGAAGCTGGTGTTTTAAATAAAAAACCTCGGAATTTTAAATGTATATTCTTCGACCATACATACTATAAAAAAGTTCCAAATGTACTCGTCTTTAAGCTATTAAAAGTTAAATTGTAACCTCTGAACAATGTTTGGGGCTTACGAAATAATAAAAAGATTCATTATGGGAAAGATCGAATGCCAAAACCGCGGCGACACAATACTGTTTTATATATTAGAGTATTTGTATTATCTTATTTTCGGTTTAAGACAAGTAACGAGAAAGAATTACTGATAACATTTTTGCATTTGTGTTTGTTGAATAATTCCATAAACTAAGTACCGTTTTGAATCCTATTTTGTTTCAAAGGTAACTAATATTTAATGCAATCAAAAAAAAAAAAGACTCCAGCTATTTAGAGATTATCAACTCTTTAGTATAACTACAGTTTCTATCGGGAATGTTCAAATTTTCATGTTTTTTATTACTTACTAGCACTTATTGTAATTGATACACGTATAACTATATTGATTTAAAGCAATCCTGTAACGTGTTCTCAAATATAAATATTATTTATTTTAGGAAAACATTACCTACCGTACTGAGATTCTCTTCACGTTGTTGCCCAGCATTTCATTTATAAATATTTATTTAGATGGTTCATGAAAGGCAGGCTATAAAAACTAAAGCTCCTTTTGCTCGCGTCATCAATGATGTAGTCTTGTGACGTTTGGTATAATTAAAACATCTTCAAATGGGTAACGTTTATCATAATTACAATTAAAGAAAGAAAAAGTATATGCTAACACCGTATTTATGTACATTTATTTGTTATTCTACATTATCTTACTCTTTAGTTACAATTTGGAAGTGTACTCGTATTGTATACATCGTGGAAAGTGGCCAACGCGGTCCCTCGTTCACAATACAATACACACAGTAAGCTACAACTTAAGAATAAATAAATACAAACCGTCTTCATTCGTTACCAATGCAATGTACAATTTTCCAGCGACGTCTCTAACACAATTAATAAAGACGTTTTCCGAAAGATGATTATTAAATTAAACTTTTTATATCCTATCGTTCTATATAACACACGAGAGATCCTCATCACGACAGCAAAAATTTTAAAACGAATTCAAATCACATTTCACGTACAGTTTGATTCAAACGAAAAAGTAAAAGTAGTTTTGAGTTTCATGTAAAAAGGTACCATAATATCGCTAGAATTAAACTAACACTTAATATAAATTTAACACTCACATCAGTTTCACTTATCAATGGGATGCGTGGTGCCGTGAAAAAACACATCTACAGCTAACAACTTATTACTCTAAGTATAAAAGTAAATACAAAAAACTAATCCTTCACGTAACCAGCAAATGAGCATTTATTACATACGAATAATTATGTATGATGCCACAATTAATGGTCTATGAAACAATTTTCCAAGCTAAAATTAAGGTTCGATTTTTTTTTTCTTAACAAATGTCGGAGGATGTAATAAATGCTTTAGTAGAAAAAAAAACTTAAAATAACACCTTCACTTAGTTTTGAGGTAGAGTAAGAAATGTAAAGTTGTACTATGTTCACATTTCACTTAAAATTTCTCATGACTTTTCTTTATAGACATTCAAAAGCAGAAATAGATCATATATAGTGGTTTTAACAGCAGTCGCCAGTGTTTGGCTTTACGGACCAGTAAATTCATAATTTAATCTCCGTGTGCCATATTTATGAAAACAATATGATCATGTAAGAACACATAAAATGTGCTTATAAAGTCCTCACGTATTGTTATGAACATGAATTATGTTTCAATGCATCTTACCAACACACGACGTGATGAGTAAGTGCATTCCACATTTTACCGCGGACCAACAAAATTCTTTCCTCACTTCGGCGACCGCCGGTTAAACACTGACTATATAAACATTTTATTCAAGATACTAACACAGACGAGAGATTTTTGTAGAAATATTTTCTTATACCTCTAATGTTGTAAGAGTTAAAATTGTTCGATTGAGTTGCTTTATATTACAGTGTTGTCTATTTAGTGTTTATATTAAATTTCTTAAAAAATTCTCTGATAGCCTAGTAATGGTAAGTAATTCAAAGTGGCAATGGACGGGCCATAGAGCACGAAAATCGTACGACCGATGGGGCAGGAAAATCATGAAGTGTATTGGCAAGCGCAGTGTGAGACGGCCGCAGTCAAGACCGCTAAATGAAAACATTAGTAGGCTAAAATCATGCTGATTAAAAATGCAACATTAATGAGTTTTATGATTTTACAATTTTAAAGTTGTATTTTCCTATGGTAATTAACACGTCGAACGCCACAATAGGTCACCGGTGACCGGCACCTAAAGACAGCTAACAATTAAAAATGTTGGTTAATGAAAACGTGTATCAATTATTCATTAATATTGCTAATGTAAAGGTGAAAGTTAAGCTGAGGTAAAGCTCGTTTAAATACTTGGAGAGGTATATTTATACAATATCACTTATTGAATAATACGATATTCATGGCTTCAAATTAGCGTCCAACGTGTTATTAACTACAGAGGGGTCAATAATCAAATATATATACTACGGGGTTATCAAAATGTTAAGTGTTGAAGTAACAAAATATGTAGTATAAAACTATAGGCGTAATAGATGGTATTATGATGGCATTCCGATAGTTCAGGGAGCAACCGTTTTGTTCCACCCCAGAGGGTTCACAAGTGTTTTACAAATTTTGACAAGACGATATCGTATTATGTATTATTACTCCAACACAATAAACACATATTCCTCGCAACAAATGGTTCAAGTAACGTTAGAAAACTCAATTTTCACGTATTTGTATGTCAACCCTCAATTCACAAAGCCGCTTCTATGAGCAGAAAATTACTTTTCAACACATTTCAAAGAAATGTATATTTCAAAATCGTTATTTACCCCAATTTCTCGCTATTATGTGTTTAAAAATATTAAAGTTTTCCGTTTGGTTTTTTTATGCATAAACAGTTATTTGCATACAAGCATTGAAATGCCAAAACTTAATTTAAGACCAATAAATTTATGTGCAGTGATTTAGAATACCTTCTAGGTTTCAAGAAGTGTTTGAACCTAGAAGAAATATTCGCAATTGGACAAAATTATGTATAATATAGTAATATATAATTTTTACTTAACGATTTAAATTATTTTACATTTCTTTTGATATAGGCTCCTGAAACTTATTTATTCTACACTTATAGAGTTCAAAACGTATTTCCATATTCGTGGACGTCGAGATCCCACAGTGAATAGGATGACGAAATGTCTCCTAACAGTTCTCATGGTTGCAAAAGAGGCACTTCGGGGTAAGAAGTATCCTGTTCCTCTTCAGAAGAATGGCCACTGGTATATGACGAGTTGCCACTCTTCTCCGTCAGTCAGTACCTGTAAACAGAGTAATGTTTTAGTTTATTTTTAAAGATCAGTGTTGTTTGTAGTTGTATAAGAAACCCACATTTGGGTCCATTTATAATGATGGGGCAACTGCTTTGTAAACTATTATATTCAAATTCACACATATTATGCTTACTTACACTCAAGGAAGCAAAAAAGTGTAAAGGAAAGTTCAATATAAATACAACGAAAAACTAAAATAAGGTACGTTAAAATTTTTTCATGGCTGCTGTCATGATATGGTCACCATATAATCAACCAGTTTCATAACAAAAGTAACAGTTTAAAAAAACCGAAGAACTGGTTATTCACTTTACTCCTTCAAATGTTGGGAATTTTTATACCTGCATTTTTTTACTGGCCGTGCGAGACATTTACCTGATGGTAAGTGAAACACCTGACATAACATTGAAGCACTGTTATGTTGTTTACACAACACTATACTGAGCACATAGATTGAGACAAGATTTTTTATTTAAAACAAAAGACAAAGTGGTTACTTTAACCTTACCTACAATACAATAGTCCCTTCAAACTGGAGGAGAATTTGACTACCTCCATGGCAGAGTGTTTTATCAATTTGCCGTGTAGCGTGTTGGTCTCAGGTTCGATTACCGAGGGACAGGAGTAGTGAAGTGGGGGTGATAGGGGTTTTTAGAACACGGCTAGATAGCTACTCCCCTCAATGACAATCTGCGGCCCTAACAGCATTGTTGTTATCCGGCAGTCGTACATGTGCGAACACGCACCACCATGTACGGCCTCATTGATATACAATGTATATATGTTCATTGTATGTCATAACAACAGGTGAAATCGATAAAAAAAAGTGCAAAGTTTGCCTTAGTGACGTTAATCAGGTCTACCATACCTTCGAAAGGAGTCATGACTATCCCGGTCCGCGTCGGCATAAGGAGCCCAGTGCAACGGCGCCGTTTCGCTCTCCTCTTTTTCTAAGTCATTGTTTGTACCTTTAATAAACAAATAATATTAATGAAGTTATAACATTATATAACATTGTATATAAACCATATCTATAGTTGACCTATTATTATAGAGTAATTTAACATTAAACTGTTAAATTAATACAATATTATATCAATACTTTATATTCGATTTTAATGCATCTAAGTATTATAATCGAGTTGCTAAATATATAAATAATTAAGCAATTCAAAATTCACCTTGCTCAGTTAGATAACCTAAAATGGATATGTGGAAAGAAACCTCTAAAGCATTTTTATACGCATATACGTAAAAAAATATAAATACATGACGTAACTTATCTATTTTTTTATCTTTACGGTTTTGTTTAAACTCAGTATCAATTGATGATTTATTAACTTTAGTGCATTATATTGCGTAAATGTGGTATACTGGGATGTCGTGCTTGTATGGGTGTACCGCCACTCGAAGTGTATTACTGAGCAAATAGGAAACGGTACTCTGGTATCCGCGTGTGATGTCACGTACGCCTGCGTGTACGCAGTGTTAGCCACTCACAGTGTTCCGGCGGGGCGGTGTGTTGAAGCTCGGACGGTGCGGATGCGACAACGGCAGCGGCAGCGGCAGCGGCAGCGACAGCGGTGGCGGCGGTGGCGGCGGCGGCGGCGGCAGTGGCGGCGGCGGCCGGGGCAGGGGACGCAGCGGGCGCAGGTGGAGACGGGCTATCCAGGGAAATCACCCCGCACGCTGTGGCGCACTCACTCGGCGAACGGTATCCACTAGAGGAGACTGCTTCTGAGGCTGTAAATAAATACCAGTGTTGAAGATGAAGTGAGGTAATACTATATCAGTTTGCTCTTAAAAACTACATGATGTGATGCCCACGGTAACATTCTACCATAGCGCTCTGCTTGCCATCGACAAGAAGTTCAACCTCACTCAATTTCGACCACAAATATATAAATATAAGCAATGTGGGATGGTTGTAAGTGACAGAGCGCGATCAGAGATCACTTTATTAAGTTTTTAAGTTGATACATTTCAAAATAAAATTTATAAGATGTATTAATATTATTATTATGTATTATTCCTAGATATCAAATGTATCCTAAATATTATAATATCGGTATTTAAAAGGCAAGTCTTAGTAAATGTTGATTGCTACTATTATTTATATTTAAAAATTATGACAATAATAAATACATGCCGTCGGAAGTGCGAGCTTGTGTGTAAAACCTTATTAACACATTGTTTGCAAGTGAAAAGTTATTTCGTTTTTATAAATCAAAAAAGGTATGCTTTCATATCTCTGTTCCTAATTAATCGGAATAATGAATTTGAATGTAATACCAAACACAAATTAGAAATGTATCTATCCACTTTTCATTGGTTATCAGGCATGTTTTTGAAGTATTCATGTCTTTGTTTGATAAAACTGTTAATGATGCCGGTGACCCACCATTTGAGGAAGCGTATTCGTCAGTCTTATCATTGGAGTCCGCAGCCGGTGGTGAGTGTTTAGGTTGCGGCACTTTTCTCTTGAGTGGTGCTTCGTCTTCCGAGTCCGAGGTGAGGTCTACCAGTGTGTTCGCTGGCTTTGCGGCGCGCCCTTCCCCTACCGCGGCTCGTTTACCGCCACCGGTGCCGTCCACAGGTATTATCTCTGCAAAGTATTTTACTACTATAACATCATTTCAAAACTCAAACTGACATTTGGACGGCTAATTTTACTTTCGTCTAATTTTTTAGTTCTACGTGGATTTAAATATTAAATAAAAGAAAAAAATATTTTTTCGCTATCAATACTTGTGATTCGGTTTGATGAGCTGTAGCTAGAGTAATTTCTAAGGTAATTAGACTTAAATTACTTATTGCACAAAATCAGTGACAGACACAATATAATACCAAATAAATATTTTCATTAACACTATATTGTTATTAGTAAACATGTAAGTAATCATCTAGAGATAAACATTACATACACCCAGCAGGTTAAAAATCTACGATTCTCTTTATGTTGCCTTTGGCTTGAAAATGTTCAAGGTATACTCGTTCAAACATAAAACGAACGATTCAAATCGGCAAATTTAGTGGAAAGTTATGAGTGAACAATCATACATACTGGATCCATAAAATAAGACAGGAGTCATATTGCGAGCCTCCGTTTCTCTGTCGGTTGGTTACCTAGGTCGTCCGGTATCAGGGTGACAGGCTCGGGCGCTGGCGGTAGCGCTTGAGGCGCGCGCGGCGGCGGCACGTGCGCGGACCAATTACCGTCCGCGTGCAACTGGATCTCGTTGCACTCGCTCGACAGCCGCGAAGACGTGAGCACCTCCAGGAAGTACCTGCACCGCGATACAGGCTCAAATTTATACCATTTGTTTTTTTTATTCAACGAATCTACGAACTTAACATCGCGTGTCATTCGAGGTCAGGTGTGTAAGCCTATTGCCGGTAAATAATATCTAATTATGAAATAATTATAACTCACCCGTCGACCACCAACGAGTCGTAGGGCGCGGGCCTGTCACACACAGGGCACAGCCAAGTGGGTTTCCGCTCGTTCATCTGCAGGAACAGCGACGCGTCGAAGCACTGTAGGTGCGGGCAGTTAGCCGGCCGGCATGGGCACGACATGCGCATCTTGCCGAGCGGGCACATGAGCGACACGCGCAGCGAGGTCGTCGCGATTTCGCTGTCATAGTCCTCCGACAGTTTCTCTTTGACTGCAACAATGCGTGCGATGCACGTCTCCCATTACGCCAGCCATAGTCTACATAATTTATTTAGGACCACAAAAATGTAATCGACCTTTTATAGCTTTCTGAATATTTTAATAATATTTTGTTAGACATTCTTCGGAAAAAATACAAGTTCTCTATTTTAAGTCGTTTCGCTATAGAAGTAAATATGACAGGCACAATATATTTTATTAATTAATTATTATAAGTAGAAAATAAGATTCGAACTTATATTAAAAATAAAGCTTTATATATTTTTATGGGAGATTGTTGGTAACATGAAAAAAAAAAACAACTTATATATTATACACTTAATTACAATATTAAAAAAAAGAATATGTAATACAATGGTTTACTACCGGACCTCAATTTTTTTTTACCGAAATATGCATTGCTGGCTACCACCGTCAATATCAATCTGCCACCATAACAAGCATCATTATGTTCCGGCTGTCATACATGTGAGAGTTTCTTATATTCTAGACGACCATGCTTCAATATCTACGGCGTTCTTATCAGTTAACATCAGGTGAACTTGAGATCAATTGATAGCCCATTGGCTATAAAGAAAATGGTTAGTGAATAATGATCTATATGACTTACTTAGTGAGCGTGTGTAATCAGGATTCTTGGTGCCTTTGTTCTTGAGCCGTTGCAGCAGCTCAGCGGAGGTAAGTTTTCTTACGAGGAACACGCTTAGCACATACGCGCGCGTGAATTCCGCCGCCCACGTCACGTGGATCGTGTTGGCAACGGTCGGCGACAGCTTCACCAGCGACGAGATGTTAACCGGCCGCGGCGGCCGCTTCGGCTCTGGCGTCGGCTTGTTCGTCGGGATCGGGGTCTGAGGAAACGACGAAACGCATCACTGAAATGCATACTTATTAATAATATTAAGTTGAATATTTTATAACACCTGTCGGTTTTTAAACAATGCACTTTGTATTTCCCAATTTGTGAGTAAACTTTCATAAGTTTACTCACAAGTTGGGAACAAACAAATTCCTTGGGTTTCTTAACAGTTCTTAGAGGCAGGCGCGTTGCATGCTGGCAGTAATTAAACATTTGACAAATGAAAGTGATTAAAAAGTTCTTTTTTAATAGCGAAAATTCAGTTCGAGTTTGTCGTAAACAAAACGAAATCTGATTTATATACAATGGTTAAATTTTTCTTGTACATAACTCAAACACATTGTTCTAGTGTAGTTTGTAGCGTTGTTTCTTGTTCCTAATTAGAGCACTTAGGAAGCAGTGGAGGGCGGGTGAACAGGAGTACTGTCTGTAAGCTTTTAATTCATAAAATGCTACTTAGCAACCTAATTTAAAAAACCAATTTTGAATTTCAAACTCTGGAACAGGTTTTTTGTTAACACTTGAACTGTATAATAAAACGGAAACATATGTGACTGAAAGAAAAAGATGAAAAATCGGCTGTACAATGATGCAACTATGTTGGTTAAACATGTAACACTATGCTTTTTGCGTCGTTAGAAACAATTATAAACTTTTCCTCAAAGATAGACCTAGTTTTATGATCTAAGGTCATTAACTGAATCTTTAATTAAAGGCAGAAAATATTTACAAAAGAAACCATACGCTTTTGTTAATACTTCAAGAAAACTACAGTACAATGTCATTGTACTATTTATTAACAATGTCAAATTTTAATTATATACTCACTGGTAATGGGCATAATTTATTGTTGACTTTGACGGTGACATTAGGTGGAAAGTAGTCCTCTTGTTCACACGATGTCTCGAGGAGGCAAAATCTCAACTGGGCCTATGAATAATATTACAATTAAATAGCTATATTATGAATGCACTATTTACCTGTTATTAAACATCATAAACGTATACAATATCTTACCTGTACAACATAATCAAGTTTATTGGTGGGACCAACGATATCCTTCCCGGACGCAATCTCGGTGGCTTGTTGCGGTGTGAGGTGGAATATGTAAGTACCCTCCTGCAGTCGTCCAGTCTGCATCGGCATCATTGTAGACGGCTTCATTAGTTCCGCCATCACGTCGTAGAATGGAAGCCTAAGATATTTTTAGATTAAAATTCAAATTACAAACATTGATAAAACATTTTTTGATAATCGTTCCATTTTTATTCAAAAAGTTTAATGCCCGCCTTGTTTCCTGTATGACAGCGATGCTTTAAAGGAATAATAATCCGCTGCTCCTAACTGTTTATAACACGGTGTGATACATTTAGGATGGTAGCTATGTGGGCAGATTCGTACAAACCCTACCACCATAAAAACTAGAGTAGTGCAGTTTGAATGGTAGTAGGTTACGTGGCCCCGGAATCGAAACAATGATACAAGGTATGCGCTAAACCATTGTGACACATAAGAAAGCATTCAATATATAACTTATAATTACATTAAAACACATGTGTTTATTATCGGAAACAAACTTTTTACTTAACACGTTCACGCCGTATAGCACGGGCCACCGGTGGCCCGCGCTATACTGTTTTATCCGGCGGCGCGTACCACCGGTGGCCCGCACTAGATTGTCTTATCGGGCGGCGCGTACCACCGGTGGTACGCACTCGATGTTGCTATTAAACGCTGAAAATTAAAATAATAAAAATTTAACGTATTTTCCTTAAAAACATTTATTTTTAATTACAATTATAATTAATAACGTATTCTTAACATAATTTTCGTTCAATAAAATAAACATAATAATACAATCTTATATCTGGTAATTGCACTACACCCATAATAAGCAATATGCAATAAAAGTATTCACTTCATCCCTTGTAACAGACTGCCAGGCCTGTTGGTGCATTCTACTGCTAGATGAAGAATTATTTATACATTGTATAGCATATTTATTTGTTTTTTCAACTATCCAATCTAGTATGTAATTCGTGTATTTATAGATTCATCAGAATCACTTATCTCCATGTACATGTTACTATTTTTTAAAAGGGCAAGAATTATAAGGTGTCCTTCGAATATGTAAAAAAACATTCTAACCACCTTTCTAGTTATACTTACTAGCAGAAATCTGTGGACAGGATGAAGAAACGGCACGAATAACATAATTTGCACAATAAGCTCTCACTGTACTACTAAATAAACATAGAACGCGTATGAAGTCTGAACAAGCAAAAATTGCGCGCCGCCTGATAGAGCGCGGCATTAGTTTAAGCGCTGCCTCACAGCAAAACAAACGAAAATCGGCGCCGGCGTGAACGTGTTAATATAATGTCCCTCATTAATGACAGTTTCATAAACTAGTTATTAAACCAAACCTAGCAATCTGTTATTAATTTTCTAAAATTTTAAATACATACATTACATTAAAAAAATATCGACTGATTACTAACCTTTTAAACTTCACGTCAGGATAGACGGGGAAGGGTGGCAACGTCGCGGTGGGGGAGGGAGACGGCATCTGCGCGAGGGTGGCCGCGCTCGCCGAGCCGCCATATCCGTGGTACATGCCGCCCGCGTACATGGGACTCTGCCGCGCCTGCGCATTGCGCGCCTGCTTATATACACCTTTATGCCATATTTTATCACCGAATACACAAGAATATCCTCTAATACAACAACGTTTCTAATGACTAATCGTCACTATTTTGCTTTCATCAAATACGGGGTTAAACACTTCACAAATTCTCCTCATTTCAATTTCATCTGATGTTAAATGTGCCAATGGGACTGTGGTCGCCCAGAACAACTTGGCTCACAAATATATGACTGCCGGAGCACAACAATACTTTTACGGTCGCAACCTGACATTGAGTTTGGTACCAAACCAGACATTTTCCAAAAATTCGAAAATTGATTTCTTTAAAGTCTCATTAAATTGATAAAATTTATATGAAAACATCACTATGTATTCAGTAACTTATTGGTACCGTCTTGCACTATCACTCACGAGATTTCATCTACAATTACTTGGAGATTTATAAATAGATAAAAAATAAATAAAGTACAAAACCATATTAAGACTAAAAGCTACTAAAATTTCGTAATGAAAATACTAACAAATTAGAGATATGAAAAGAAAAATAATTTTAAATAAATTTAAATATCACGACACGAAAGTAGCGGTGATATATCAAGTAACTATACATGGACCAAATAAGGTACGGAACATTTTGTAGTGTAACCTACATCACGAGCAGCAACTAAACTGATGAGCTTCATATCACAGAAACTTCACTAGAAACATTAAAAACCCAAACACATACATACAGCTTTGTACTACGGTAAACGTATAAAAAATCATTTAAAATAACCACTTATTATAATTATAAATATAAAAATATTTCTTATTCACCTGTATAATGTACATCTTACTTGCGGTATTCGAACTACCAATATAACCGTGTTGCGTACGTAAGTTATACTAATGAATTTCTACCCCCGTATGTTCGATATTTTAGCTTTTAGTAAGAATATTACGTGTAATGTCTTCTTTGTTCAGTTTGAAAATTTATTTTACTTTCATTTTTTTTTACATACATAACAATAATATTAAAATAATAATAATTGATATATAACAGGATAATAATATAATAAGATAATTTAATGTGCAGTTTTTAAGTAACGGAAAGTTTTTAATTATACCGCCATCACTAGTCTTGGATATATAATTCCTTCTATTTTTTGTCATCAAATTTAATGATAACTGTATTGTTATTTTCAGTGTTGATTCTTGTAATTGTACGTTTTTAAATGATTACGAAATAGAATTTAATAAGGAAAATCGGAAATAGTTACTAATCCCGGATCAAAAAAATATATTTAAATAGAAGATAAAAACAGTGATTTTTTATTACTAAAATTATTATTTAATTACACGAAAAGATAAATTACTTATTGAGATATTATAAGCCTTCCAAGAATAAAAGTTATGTGTTTTAAACTAACTATCCTTCTTATTTAGGAAACAAATATGGAAATGTAAATAATAGAGAACTAATTTTTCTAAGCAATTACCAGTAAAAAATTAGTAGTATAAACTGTTTAAATGTTAAATGTATAAAGAAGAAAAGACTAAGCTATATATTATTACTAATGCACTTCACCTAACTAAGATGTTCAAAAAAAAATATTGTATTTTATGCTATAAAATATTATAGATTTTTCTTCAGGCAAGACAAAGAGGTAGCCATTATTT
The DNA here is from genome assembly GCA_018245475.1 of Pharmacophagus antenor. NCBI lineage: Eukaryota > Metazoa > Arthropoda > Insecta > Lepidoptera > Papilionidae > Pharmacophagus > Pharmacophagus antenor. The sequence goes on from DWQX01004773.1 coordinate 13,192, forward strand.
TATAAATAACTAGCTGATATACACTCTGACTTCACTAGGCATTAAATTTTAATACTCAGCCATTATTTTTGTAAAAAAAACTTGTTATTTAAATGATTAAAATTAATATTGATTATAATGTAAATATTAGTGTAACCAATTAACATAAGAAATTATTAGTATCTCCACAAAAATATATTAAAGTAAGCAGTAAATGGTCTATGGAATTCTAAATATAAAGCTTAACTACAAATTTTATTTAAATTGGATTGACAAAATTCTATTCAGATATTTCTTTTGTTGCACAAATTGATTATTTTTAAAACCTACATGCCTATCATAGTTGCTAAGCATAAATTTGTAATTTAATATCCATAATAAATCTGGTGATGATTCATATTAAATTTGTGCCTAGAATAAAAAATGTTAGATAAAACTTTGTCCTATTACAGATCTATTGCACACTTAATCTCCGAATTTTGTCTGAAGAATCTCATTCTTAATTATATAAATCAAAGCTCAGAATGATTAACAATTCCTCTTATTGGTAACTATGAGTGACTATCACATATTCTTAGTGATTGTAAAAACTTTTTTTTTAATTTTCAGAGATTGTCTATAAATTAAAAAGTCTTTGTCTGGAATAGTTTAGGTAACAATATATAGACAATTATTCCATCAATAGCTGAATAGATTATATATACCGTTACTGGTAAATTCTGCGCGCGCGAGTCTTGAGAGTTATATCCGGTAACAGAAGGGTGCTGATACAATGCTCGAGCGCCAGGCAGTGCAGGAGCTAGAGGATCTTTTCCCTGAGACCCACTGCCAGGTCCCACACCACTGGATGACAACGCCTGACCGTTCCTGTAGACCAAGCACATTTATAAATAATCACTAGAACATTAAATAACTAAATAAAATATCTAAACATAAGAGCATGCAAATTATTTACACGTTACAACTATTTCACTTCCTGAACATTGTTACATTTCGGTAAACAGCCAACTAAGTTCGAATCCATAAAAATAAGCCCCTTTATATCATGCGACCCTTCACATACTGACTATAGCTTCAGATTAAAATTTCAGTTTATTACTGATAAGTTACAGCATTCTTAGCTGATGATCATGGTCATG
>DWQX01004774.1:0-14307 GCA_018245475.1 Pharmacophagus antenor
AAATATTATTTAATAAAATTTCATTTAAGTGATAATGCGGTCACAGAAATCTAAGCTTGCTCGCCTGGAATATAATGGGTCTCACATGCATGACTGTCGGAACACAGAAAAGCTGTAATTGAGGTTGTTAGCTAGCCAGGCGGACTCGAAAAAATTCTACCACCATCCAGTCTTCACTAATCGTGTAGCCCCGGCACACGGAAGCCATTTTTAAAGGTCAATCACATTATTACACCAAAGACATAGGTAAAATTTTAGTTTTTCTACGAGTTATAAACTTAAAAAAATAAAACAACAACCGAGACACATTCATTACGAAATTACTTAAAACATTTTAAAATCATTTTCGCGATCGGTTGTAATAAATAAGTACTATTTTACATGAAATTAATTAAATTCGTCACATATGAAAATGCGAGAGATCGTCGAGTTTCCATAGAAGAATGAGAAAGAATAAAGTTAAAAATAAACAACACTTGAAAGTTGCAAGAGTTACGGGTAGCGAAAGTTCAATCCACTTCGCTAACAAGAGTTACTGATGGCCGGGCTCCATCAATTTCGCAGTTTCCGTGTACAGCCGCCCGCAAATCGGGCGCCGCAACAAATGCAACAGTGATGCCGTCACGTGCTCGCTGTGTAAATTTCGTTTTCGAGATTCAACCAACGTTTTCCATTTAGTTCATTTCGAAGAAAAATCGAAACAGGTGTGAATAGTAAATTCGAAGAGCGATATTAGTATAGAAATTATGAACTGTTTAGTTGCTTGTCAAGTCGTCTGAATTCATTTTTGTGATAGAGTTTAGTGGGAGACTGCTGCTGCTGGGTTCGCAAAGTTAGCGCTGTTACTTTTTCTGAAGACTATTACAGCTTCATCTAAACTGGCTCACGAATCCGGCGATCCCTGGGCCCACCCACTAGCTACACTGGCTAAAGAAGCTGGCTTAACCCGACAGTCGCTATGGCAAGCTACGTCATTGTCGAAGTCGGACGCGGGCCCATACTGCGACTATCGTAACCCTGTGACGCAATCCGTGGGGGTCAGAAGCGCCCGGGAATACGGATGTATCGATGTACGCGGTGTGCGAGCCTTGGTGTCGCTTCGCTCGTCGGCGAGCTCGGCGAACGAACGCGAGGTGTCGGTGATTGGTATTGTAGGTGCATGTGGTGTTGTGCATCGAGTTGCTAGTTTGAGTTTTAGTGGGATAGCAAGCTTCACTATTTGTTATCGACTATGGTTAGTCCAATGTTACATTGTCGCTTTAATTTATCACTATATTCATCATCATCATCATCATCAGCCGGTAGACGCTCACAGCTGGACATAGGCTTGCCGCAAGGATCTCCACACCGATCAGTCCTGCCCTGCCTGCATCCAGCGGTTTCCCGTGACCACATCGTCGGTCTACCTTGTGGGGGCTTGCCTACAGCGTCTACCAGTACGTGGTCGCTACTCGAAGATCTTAATGCCCCAACAGCTGTTATTACTTCAAGTCACATTATGTCAAGAGACTGTAGATGGTAAAGCGTGCTCAGCCAGATTAATCTGGCTCTCGTTTGTTCTAAATACTTTTATTTTCACATAACATTATTTGAATTTATATTTTTATTTTAGGCCATTGTCGTTAAAAAAATATCAACTTATAATTTTCCCACGTAAAATATTTACCGTGCTAACATTCGGCGGAAACTAGAGGTGTGCTATCATTGGTAGCATGCATTACCAGTAGTCGGAGCGTATTGAACGACCCGCACTAGCGTATTGCGGTTTATCCAGCCATCAGTGTTGCTATATAATTTAATTATTTTAATGCCGATGATATCGGTAAATGTGCGTGTACCGATTAATTTTTATTTACTAGTTAAACGTGTAATTTAACACTGGTTAATTGAAATCGGACGATTGTTAGTGCAAAAATTATAAAACGTTTCCCTTGTTCAAATAATTAAAGGGAATTTGTAATAAAATCACTTATGGTTTAAGTTCTATTATTATCGTTCTTATTATTTCCGATTTGATTTTTTGACCACTTATTTTATTTTACTTCTTACCAAAATAATGTTTAACAGAACATTTAAAATTTATGTTTATTGCTTTCGATGAATAATATAAAATAAAATTATATTCTTGTCAAAAGAAGACTCTACCAAATATTATACTTACTAATAAACAACTTTTTGTCATAACATTGCGCAAAATATCAATATTTAATCGATAATACTACATATAACGTAAATTAGTATTATCATATAGTTTTATGTGTAATACTGTTTTTTTTTAATAAAAAAATTATTAGGATGCTTAAATTTCTTCTCATTACAGTGCCATCTATTGACAAAACGTTTAACTTTGCAGTAATTTGTACAATTTGAACAGTTGTATGATTTGTATTATGAGGATTTGTCATTCGTTTAGTACGTTATAATAGTTTTTTTTTACCAAAATATTTGCTTCCGTGAAAACAAAGCAAGCGAGCGTTTCTTTCTCGTCAATATTTGTGAACTGGTTGTACCAACAGAACGCCATGACATTGCCAACTGATAAGGCGCGACGGGCTATCGAGCCGTAGTCGCCGCTATACCAGCGCCAATGTAAACTGACTGGATACCAAACATGGTTGGCAATATACTGCGATCTTTTCTCCAAGACATATGCCTTGATGTTGGAGATTTAACAGAAAATATCCTTTAAGTGTAAACTTTAAATAATTCTTGCAACATTTATACCTCTGAAGCTTACACCTATTCGATAACGAATAGTTTTAAATCTATTTACTATGCGCACATCACCGATCGAGGTCAACGTTTGAATGTCTTGATCCTAAGGCGTTATTATTGAACCGTAACATGTTAACGTACGTTATCGATTCATTTTGAAAGACTAAAAAAAAGGATACCTGTAAACGTATTCGTAATCGTTAAAACTATTCAATACTTTTGAATAGTGTTAATTCTTAAAATGTACTATTTTTTAATGAATTTTGCTATTCAAAATTTAAATCAATGCAAATAATTCGTTGCCTATACTGTCGAAATGTCATTCATAAATTTTGCATAAATTTCGGATAATCATAGGGTTAACATAAAAAAAAAGAACGTGTATAAGTCATGAAATATTATTTTTATCTATCGGGTTACCCTACTTGGTTATCTGATAAACGTCTAAAGATTACCTCCCAATTTCCGACTTCTGTCAGATATACTATGAACTTTTACGTGGAAAAGTTCAGCCAATTTCGTAAAGGATAATTTAAGTTTAAATTCATATTTATACGACCATTCTACAGAACCCGGTAATGGTGAGTGAGGATTTCTTCTTCTAATCATATTATGTTCTCATAGCACTATTATGGTAATGGCTTCTTCTGGAAACGAAATATATGGTTGTTATGAAAAGAATGATGCTGAATTAAAATCCTAAGTGATACTATATAATTCCTGGCTAAAGTCTTACTTATCAAATGTTAGCGTCATTGCGCTGTCATTGATTAGTTATATAAATAATCCTTGAAATCTTAAAAGTAAATTGAAAAGTAATCCTAATGCTACAGCACAAAAGATCCTACGTAAAGTCATAGTGCTTATTATGATAAGCAAGCTCTGTGTTCCACCATAAATGCTATTCGATGGGAACTAAAGGTAAAAGCAAAATTTACGACTGATGCAAATTAGTTCAATCGGTAAATCACTTTTGACTTTACACCTGAATCACGTTTCAACCTTCTGCGATCCAATTATTCTGTTCTAATCCAATTTAATTGTAACTTTACATCCACTTCGGTTAGGTTACGTTTTAATTTGCGCAAGTCAAGTGTTTAATTAGTTTCACGAGATAAGAGAATTTGTTAGTGTAACATGTTAACAACAGATTTGTTAGGTTAGAATTTCCAATTGTGAGGATGTTGGCACTACTAATTGTGAGAAATTGTTAAGTTTGCATACTCGTACAATAGTAGCTGTATTGCTGCTCGTACAGTAATAGCTAGTGAATTTTCTCGCGAATTAGTAATGTGCTCTTTTTTCTTGAAAGAAACCTAGTAGCTTTTGTGGTTTTTTTTGGATAATTCCAAGTATCAAATTTGTTACAATGATGACTACATAGGTCGCGTAATTGACACAATATGTAACTAATGCCACATTAATACTATGAACGGACTTTTTTTTTTAAGTTTGCTGATATAAAATTGCATATAACAGTTCGTAGTGCTTAAATCATAAGGAGTAGCCCAAATTCGAATTTCTACAAGGGTTTTACGTTCCAAGCATTATTACATTTTCAAGTTCGATGAAATATCATATCCGTCATTTCCAAAGTCGAGTCTTTAAAGAGAGGGTTTCTAAAGATAAGATGAGTTCCCACTTTAATTTAAAATATCCCGTAAGAGCACAAAGTTCTTAATCGTCGTATATCAAATGACAATTGGTGTGTTAACTAAACAAGAGACAACACCCACTATATTTCTTACCCGAGACACACACACCGTCTTTTGTTTTGAACTCAATTAAAACTTGGCGGCGCGCTAGCGCGACAGTTAGGAGGTCGTTAGCAAGTCTAGTATGTGGACGCTGAAGCAACTGGGAGTGGATTTCGGGAGCGTCTGCGATAGGGGGCGCGATACAGCTTCCCGGGGATTTATGTTGCTTAAGCGATACCTCTCTACGGGAGTGCGCTAGTAGGGTCAGCGTTCTGCTACACACAAATGGCTGTGTATAACCAAAATATCCTTGCTTAGTAACCAATCATGCTTCAGTCAGCATTTCTAGAATTCTGCACAATGTACTTATGTATCGAAGTCGGTTCCTTACAGGCACTCGAAACTGCAACACTTGTCCAATACCTTGATTTCTAACTAAATCTTGATAATAAAGTATCATTAATGATGTATTACATATTTAATTTTTTTAACAAAATTACAAAAGTCATTGTCTATAACACCAGTTCGCAAACACTGAAAATGTTGATGGTTTTGAAAACAAATTAATTCACCCGAAAATAAATTGATAAAGAAATTCATAAACTATTTATTTGCATCAACAAACAATTATAGTTATACCATAAATTTGTCACTGTCACAAACGAGAATGATACAGTATATCATTCTCGTTTGTGACAGAGAAATTTTTTTTTTAATAATACATTATCTTACTAGTGCTATAATATTAAATGGAGCGTCACTTCGTGTATGGACTTACTTCGGACAGTTAAGGTCGATAGACATTACTCTTGTCTCTATCAACTAAAGCCCTTGAACTTTAGGATTGTATTAGAGCGTACTAAAGTCGTTCGGCTCTAATGGTTCGATTAAAATGACGCCGGAGTTTTGAAATACCTTTTTAATTTTTAGACAAAGGCTTTTCGACGCATCCGCGAACCCGCACTAAATGAAAACTAAGCGTTTACTATTTTTAAATATAGAACAATCACATTACAAAAATATTTCGTAAAATCAATAGATTATTAGAAAACTGGCTCAGGGTTGTATATTAAAAACAAATCAATTGAGTATAATTGCATCGTTGATAGAGTCAAGGCTGAAGAATGATCATTGTATAGGGTTTTTATTGATATTGCTTCATTACACCAGTTGGCTTTTATTAGTATTTTTGTTATAGAAAATTTATTCATAAATACGTTTTATAATCTGTTTACAAGAGAGCAATCGTAGTAGTAATTTATTTTTGTGCACTTTCTTAATAATCTGTCTTTAATTAAATCTAGAATTTTTTAAAGCAACGACAATGTAGAAATTCTCATTTCGGTACATATATTTTTTTGTTCTATTTTCTTTTAAGACCACATGTAACTTTTTAAAGAGTTACCGGATTTTGATTATTCTATTTTATTGTTGGAACGAGAATATCTCAAATTTATTTCACTACATGAAAAATTGTAGAAATATTTTTCTGATCGAAACACAAAGAAATTTTATTTATTGAACCCATCAATATCTAATTAAATTCTGCGTGATTTGGCTTGAGAGAGATGTTTTATTTTAACAATAAATCATAATAAATTAGTTAAGTACTTTTGATGACTATATGCGTTATTGGTAAAATACTGCCATCCGTGAAAATGTTTAGATACTGTTACAAATTATACAATGTAAAATGCGATAACTTACACATTTTAATTTTCATTGCAATGAATTGTACAAACGTTGGATCGTTATTATTTTTTTAATTTATATAATAAAGATTCAAGAGTAAAAATATTGTAAATTATCATGTCACAGTTAACTGGTTAAAAATCAAATAAAAAGCATTGAAGAAGCCCAACCGCATTGTCGAATTACCGTCTCCCATTGCCTCTGCATCGGACACCTTTTTAATGCTCTGTTAGAATTTGGCGGCCGTAAAGCGAGACTGTTAAATCGGAGCCGTCCTATTTCACTAGTTGCTGTCGAGATTAGAGAGAATGGATGCATCAGAGAGCGCCCGTGTCTCAGAGTTCGTTAGTGCTAGGGTTGTCGATCGGACAAATTAAGTGAACTGCAGACAATCCCGATTGGTATATTCTCCGATGTTTAATTATTTATTTAAAAACTTCGAACATGATATATGCTAATTAAAACTATTCTAAGCAGAAACCGTATCATACAGGCGAGCTTAACTCATTATGAGTTCTCTACCGGCTGACCTTTGTAAGAGAGAAATAGGATATGGGAGGTCTTGGAAGGATAAAATATGCAACTAGTTAACAAACAAAATAATAATGATAATATTAATAAGTAAGTATATATAACTATATATTTATACACATACACATACATACATCATATAGATGTTCGTTTCAGATCTATTTTATTTTTTAACACGTTCCGTGCCAAGGCATATTTTAATAATTTATTGATATTAGTGGTTACTTTGTCGAACTACATTATTAATTAAAACCAAAATTTATTTGTTATTTTCCGCTTTGCTTAATAGCAAATAATATGTTTAATATACACAATCTCAACACGTTTCGCCACTACACGTGTTATCCTCGGGAGACGTCACGGGCTCGACCGCGCGACGTTAAACCCGTAACACGTTCTTCGTCGGACGGGACACTGCCGTTCAGGCCATTCGATATTTTGACTAAAGATAATAATAATAATAATAACAATAATAATCGTGATAAAGTTCATGCAAATAGAAGAGCAATGAATATCCAAATCACTTGCATTTAGTTCGTCTTGGCCCGTAAATGCAATAAATACCACCCTAACAGCTGAGAAAAAAAGATAAAGAACATAATCATAATAAATCTTTATTGTCGAAAAAAATTTACAATTGTAAAGCTGTGAAGTCCCTGACTTTCGAGCTAGGTTTTCACCTGTGTTACGGAAGTCAGTGTCCTCTTCCAACTTTAGGCATAGATCAAACATCTTTGCAAATAAATTGGGTACCAACATATGAATTAAACGAATTTCTAAAACTGATTGCTAAGATTGATATATTATTATGCAATATTTCATTGCATAATCTATGCATTAATAGTTTTCTTGTTTAGAGTAATTATCACATCCACGCCAAGTGGGTACCAACGGTGTCGTACATGGCACGGAAGTTGTTAACGGCCAGTGTATCTTTGCGCACAAGCATTCCTGAGTTCTCGTTCGTTAATTGCTGTGTAAATATTCTAACCACATGCATATTCAGTCATCGCATTAAATGTGAAATACAAAGATGGGAAGCGGGTGGTGTTTCCCTATACAAGTATACACCATTTTATAAGTATTGATTTACATTGACGTAAGGTATCGTTGCGGGGAAATGATGTTTTGAGTTTATAGTTTATATATTAACAATGTACACTTCATTCGTCTAGACAAATATTGTAAAATATGGTTTCTATTTACAAATTTGATTCTCGCGTTTTGGAATTAGGTTAGTAATATTTTTTTTTATTTCACCATTCAGATATACAGCGCAAAACCAGAATATTGAAATAAAAATAAAACTATAAAGAAGTTAGTATTAAAGATGGCGTAAAACTAGGATTTTATTATCTGTTTTTTTTTTTTTAATATCAAAGATCATACGTATAATTTATACCAAGCTTTTTAAATAAGATCGATTTTATAACAAGTTTTTAAAAATAATTCTAATTAAAAAAGATTATAAGATCTAAGCGGTTAGGCTTAAAATGGCGCAACCCTAACATGTGACCCACCTTAGCGAGTAATATGACGCGTCGTATTGGAACGAGGTGCGGTTAACTTATTTGTACACCGCTCGCTTCGTTCGAGCGTCACAGGAGATCTGTCGAACGGAAACGTCGTTGGAAATGCAAAGCCAATTGGTTTGTGACTTGCAAACATTGCGTGAACTGTTTCATATTGTAAGAGAAATGTTATATATCAAGTAAGTATAGCTTTGAATTGTATTATAAGATTTATATTGTTTTTGTAGATTTTGGTATTATTTTAATTAACTGCTTAAACTGAATTACTACGTCTCCGTGGCGTAATGGTTTACCGCTTGCTTTGTAAAACGGCGGCCTCTGGTTCGATTCCAGGGTTATATCTGTGGAGTGGAGATTAAATAGTGGAAGGGTTTTTTCGACGCCCGCCAAATGTAACTATTACCCTTAACGTCAATTTGCCGCCGTGGCAAGATTGCCATGTTCTAGCTGTCCTATGTAATACCTAAAGGTATTCTAGGCGAGCGCGTTTCGCTATTAACGGCCTCATAGTCACTTAACATGATGTAAAATCGAGGTCAGGAAATAAATATCTCTTTCGACATAGCTTTTCAGTCTTCTATGACGCGCGTAATATGTGTGAATGTTGCTTCGTTCATACGGTCTGTGAGCGAACAGTGTAACGCATTCCGATGGTATACATAACGTGTGGGATTGCGGCAAAGGCGGTAAGGCGTCTCACCTAGTTGTCCCCAAGGTAAATACGTATTGTTTAAATAACTAATGCGCGCAGATTTTATTTTTCGCTCTACCACTTCACTTGTTCTAATAACAACATAAATTATTGATAACACCACTATTAACGCTAGATTAACGGACACATTTTTTCTGGTTCCCTCCACGTGGCCGTATGAAATTCGTGCGTTATTGTATTTTTATTTTTTTTTGCTGGACCACTTCATCTATTCAAACAACAACGTTATTTATTGATAACACTACTATTAACGCTGGATTAACGGACACATTTTAATGGTTGCTTCCACGTGACTGTAGGAAATTCGTGCGTTATTACATTCTAATGTTTTTTTTGCTGTTTTGCATTAAAAGGTATGAAGCAATGTTGCCAGAAACAGAAAAATAATTAAAAAAAAACTAATGCACATTTTTATAGGGTATTTCTTATTCAATGTTGTTCCGTCAAAATTATGGAACGTGTAAATCTGTAAAAAAAAGTTTTAATAAAACATCGAATAAAAAAAGTTAGTAAATGATTACTGTGTTAATTTATTGTCATAATAATCAACACATGTAATAATATTGAGCTCGGAATTCCAATGTACTAGCTGTGCAATAATTTCCGATTATTAAACATTTACTGTTGATTGAATTTTTTGTCTACATATTTTTAGTTTAGCGTTGTATAACAGAAGTTACTAAAATGCAGACTATGCTTTTTTTTTTAAATGATCATCAGATTTATCGTTAATTGGCGTAAAACATTCCTACGCTATTTAAATTAAAAATATTCGAAACTACGACCGTACGTAAATAAACACTTTCCTAAACAATCTTTGAGCTTTATGTTTATCTAATAATAATGTAGCAATACACTTCTTCCAGTTTCGTATGAAGACCTAAATCAAATCCTTTATAATAACTGGCGATATTCCATTACGTGTAGTTCGACGGCTATGAATTACCGAAGTACAATACAATGTGCGGTTAACGTAAACACGTAAGCGAAGATTAGACGCGTATAATTAACTAAAAGTTTATGGGTTTTGTATTCAACACGCTCCGTTTGCGTCAATTAAAATAACACTTCATTATAACATAGCGTGACGATTGCGCCCGCACCGTTCGATTGTGAGATTTAGATGACTGTAGCATTAGAGCTTAAAGTCGATTAATTTTGATGTTATGAGCCGTTTTTAATTCGGAACGCCCACATCGATAAGATGACTGTTTTTTTTTCCGGATACGGTTATTAAATTTTGCGTTTCAATGTGGAGAAGAGAATGATGTTTTAACGACTCTATCTTCGTCTTGCTAGATGCATTTTAAGTTTAATGCTTAATCTATTTACTTAAACAGCAACCAATAAGAGAGTATAATCTATTTCCTAGTATTATTTTTGTTTAAAGGAAGAGTAGGCAAACGAGCAGTGAATACCGTCGCCTATAGACAGCCGCAACACACGGGGTTTCGCAATTGCGTTGCCGACTTCAGACCTTAAATGGTATCTTGCTTATGCCATTTAATTTACGTATAAAAACATTATAAATTTAAAGCATATACTTTGTTCTGAAACCCCCAAACCTGATTTGTTTGTTGCTCACATTTAAATAGTTAAGTAATTTTTTGTGAATATTAATGAAAAGTTAAATTTGACTTTTAGAAGCGAGATAAAGGACGATAAATGTTCTGATTGGAAACTGATTATTACTTGTCTTTCTTTATATCGACTATGACATAATTTCATATGACGTTATATGACAATGTGTTCATAGATGTTTGAGCGTGCCTGCATTGGTTACACAAGAGTTAATGTGTTATATTACCAGCATAGAGCAATGCTGTTGTGGCAGCAGATAGATATAGCGCTGTAGCCAGACTGGACGAGTACGTATATCAATATCCAACTCGTTTTAGTTAGAAAATATTTTGCATTTTTTTTAACGGTTATGGGCTAGCAATCGGCCTCGATTTCACGTGATGTTAAGTGAAAATAAGGACATAGATTGTGAAGCGTGTTCGCCCGGAATCCATCTGACTCTCGCATTTATGACTGCCGGAACACAGCGCTGTTGCTACGGCGGCAGGTTGACATTGACGGCGGTAGCTGACCAGGCGGAGTCGAAAAATCCTACAACTATCCAAACGCAGTAAGAAAATTATATACCAAGATAATTCAACATTAAAAAATGATAATTGAATTTTAGACCACCTCCTGTCCCATCAGAACTGTGAATGTTAAGTGACGTTAGAAGCTAATTAGGAATTTTAACGAACGTGAAAATGTTCAAGTAACTTCATAGTGCAGATCCGTGTAAAAAGTGAGACATAAACGTTTGCAACGTCGCTTACAATGAGCGGGATATGTAAAAATTACATTTTGTTTAACACTGGATTAACCGGACCCGACATATTGACGGATCAGCCCAAGATAAAATGTTTTGTACACTGACATGCGTTTGACTTTTTTAATTTATTGTAGTGCCTCTGGCAACATTGTTCTATAGATTTTATTGCAAAACTGGAAAAAATAAGATTACTATAATGTACAAAATTTCTGGACTCGAAAAGTAAACCATATAAATGTGTCGGCAAATCTAGTGTTAAGTATACATAAATAAAAAAGTCGACCATAGTTTCTGGGCACTTGACATGTGCTTAATGGATAGGTATGTTAAGTCACAACTCGGTATTGACTTTAGTTAGCCGTTACGATTCTGAGAATAGATTATGACGTCATTAAACAATAATTTCAGATTGTTATTAATTCACTATTAAGCAATTGATGGTTAATAATAAGTACTTCGTGTTAGTTAACGTATAAAGGTTTCTAGAAAAAGTAAAAAAAAAACTGTATTTTATTAATTAAGGTTCTTTTACGAGTTCTAATATTACAAATTATAGTTAATAATAATATTCATTAAATAGTAAATTGCTTTATTTATTGGTTATGTAAAGCTATATCAGGAATATAATCAATATTCGTACTTCAAACTGATATTGTAACTTAGTTTTTTAAAGACTGAAGGGTAAATTTGACAGTAGAAAAAAAGAGTAAAGAAAAATGTGGTAAAATAGTGTGAGGTTGGATAAAAAATTTAAATGAGAGTCAGAGATATTCTATGAGCACGTTATACCATGTACGGCCTCATTATCACTTAACATCAGGTAAAATCGAGGTCAAGTGTAAGCCCATAAGTGATAATAATGAGATTTCTTCCCAGCCGACAACGCGCTTGTCATGATGGCGTTAAATGCTATGGTATATACCATCAGGTGACGCGTATGTCCGTAAATCACATTGTATAGTAATGATTTATTCTATTTACAAGAATATTACAGATTCATTAATAATAATAATAGTTGTAATATTTAAGGATTTTGTCGTGTTCATTTCGACGGTTCACGGCGTCCACACTCACAGGTTTCAAGTAACCAACCAAATCAAGGAAAACGCTGGGAGCTCTATTCAATAAAAATACTTAAACGCGACGCGGATTACACAGTTGGTTTTATTAAAACAACAATAGTAAACAAATTAAACAGGATCAAATCGACGTTCCGTAATTCTATCCACGTGTAACAACGTTCGTCCAAGGCACTACAGTTCGCACCCTGCGGAGCGTGTGGAAGCGCATTTCGCCTGTCGTGGATGTTTGACGAACGTAACCACGTGGCACTGCGGTAGTCGTGTAAGTAGTTCATTAACAAATAGATGCAACTTCTACACGTTTCATAGTATTTAGTGTGTGTTGAGATAATTAAATTCCGTTTCGCCACCGTAGGTTTTGATTTTGACGATTATTTAAATATGAATCAAACTACGCCAATGTAGAAGGATAACTGATGCTCTATGACGTAATATTTTTTCTTCAAACGCAAACGCTATGAATACATTTGTGAGATAACAAAAGATAGAGATTATTTAGAACGATAGATAGAGATTGTTATGCATGGAAAAATAAAAAAAACACTTGTTTTTATTGGTGGAATATTACTAGAGGTTAAGATATCCATATAAGATGTCATATAAGATACCAATATTCATCTACCGCCATAACAGCATTGCTCTGTTGCGGCAGTCATACCTATAATAGCCAAAACTATTACGGGCGTGCGCGCTTTACCATCTATTGCCTCAATATCACCGAATATCGCGTGTCAATTGAGAAAAAAAAAAGACAACAATTATCAACCACATTAACCTAATAATCCCTCCTCACTTGATATTTTTAAAAATCGAACGTGATTCTTATGTATTACGATTTGACATCATAACTAGATTTCAAAGTTATTTCGTATGTGCTAGAAACTATCTTCACCTATTTACCCTACGTTTGTTATTAGTTAGGACTTTTCTTTGAGTACCTAACATGCGCTACTAGACTAGAGGCGCCTATCACCTCCAGTATCGCATGTTTTACAATATCCATGTTTATATGGTTACACTTAGATAAGTGTAATAGTTGATTTTATAATATATTCAGCAATTGCATAACCGCTGACCTCGGCATTCGTGACTCAACGTAGTTCAAACACGCGAGCTTGAGAGAGATCGTGGTCTCAGTACGTAAGGCTACACAAATATACACATAGTATTCACAAATATAATTACTCGTGTAAATCGCCGGTTTCGTGATAATTCCGTATAGGGAAGACGAGTTAAAAAAAATTTGCTATAATAAAATTCTAATTCAAATACATTAAAATTACGAGACGCATCAATTTGTCGCTATAAAGTTCATTGAAAAATTCACTATATTTAAATGTGTCCGGATTTTCAGTATTATTTTTTCAATCCTTATGGCGACTGCTCTATACTTTTTTTATTAAGAAATATAAAGATAATTTAATACACGAGACGGTATTTTGAGATAACCGCGAAGAAATGTCCGTGTAAACCTTGTGTTAAATTTTCTTTAATAGTTTTAAATCGTCGTAAACTTGAGAGTACCTACGTCAGTTAACAAACCCGCTCTCTACTGAGAACAATTATTTTTTTTATATGGAGATAAGGCAATCGAGCGAGCGGTTAACCCGATGGAAAGTGGTCACCGTCGCCCATGGACGGCCGCAACGCTCGGGGAGTAGCAACCGCGTTGCCGACCATCAAGTAAGGAGTAAGCCCTTATCACCGTTAATAATTATTTAGTTGTCACTGTTAAATAGACTTTTGGCCGACATGTCTAAATTGCGCAAAGACCCTGAAATTAAAAAAAGAATAAAAAAAAGAACTAGACTTGAATTGTACGAAAAATGTCTAGTAACAATAAATATTATTGTTGTCTGATAAAAGTGTTCGCCTATGTGTAAATTGTTTTGAATTTACAACGTTTTCATTTTGAGGACCATTTTGTATGTCGATTGATATATACACTGCCGGCCAAAAGTTTGAGACCACTTTGTACACAGGTTATAATTTGCAAAATATTTTAAATCTGCATATG